>CM070111.1:8570000-8755000 GCA_036178185.1 Liparis tanakae | reverse complement strand
GTTGGCCTTT
Source organism: Liparis tanakae (assembly GCA_036178185.1). Taxonomy (NCBI): domain Eukaryota; kingdom Metazoa; phylum Chordata; class Actinopteri; order Perciformes; family Liparidae; genus Liparis; species Liparis tanakae. Next base: position 8,754,990 of record CM070111.1, on the reverse strand, counting down.
ATTGTTGCTATTCTGCTATTCCTTTGAGTGTAGTTTTACATGTGTAAAGGAGTTGTAATTGGCCATTATGCTATTGTGCTGCATATTCTAGATTCATTTAACTGTACATAGACCAACAGGATGAAATAACATAGAAAATCCAAAACAGCCATTAGCATGCTAACAGAGATGTTAGTGCTTATTTTCGGCGCATGATACAATATTTTTGCTAATTTGCACTGGCGCAAGCATCCAATTCTACTTTGCAGTGTAACTCTATTCCCAGGAAATAAGGGCGTCTTATTAAAATTTAATTTTGTGCAGTTGTCTCCAAAGAACAGGCATTTAATGAAACAGGAATGCTTGGTCTCTAATGAGCATGAGCCTGCAAGAAGTTAGACTGGATGTATAATTCTCAAGGATTTCGTGGAATAAACACATTCAGTGATCTTTAAAGCTGTCTCCAACAATTAAATAAGAGCAGCACATCCATTGTACGTGTTGGACAATAGTTGTGCTACTCTTATTTAATAGTTTTATTTTTTATTACAGAGCAACAAACGTCATTGTACAGCACCAGTAGGAAATTATAATCTTTTTGGCAAGAGTGTTATCATTTCTTTGACTGGTTCAACAGGAATTAAACAATTATTCCATTTGTATTTTCTATATGTAAAATGTGTCTATTAAACTGTAAACATAACAACAAAAGTATGTATGCATAAGTGTGTTCTATTATGTTATATAACTTTGTTGAATTCATTGCACTCCTTTTTTTGTTAAGGCAATGATGCAGGCAAGAAAATACATTCATGGAACTCATTCAAAAGTGTAATGTGTTACAGAAGAAACCATTATGTTTACATTAGATTATTAACTTGGGATTTACTTAGGAAGTATTGATGCACTTAAAGCAAAAAACTATGATTATCCCCAATGTGGAAAAAGAACCACGTGCACTCAAACAGGTGCAAATGATAAAACAGTTTGTTGGTCTTAAAAGGTCCACCCATACATCAAAACCAAACACATGGTCATGATTATTTTTACATTTTCAGGTGTGTGATAATCCTACGGGCTCTTCAAGTCCCAAATATGAAATACATAAAAACATTAATAATGTTCCAACACTATCTTAAATTTGATCTACATGGTAGCTCATGAAGGTCTGCCAGTCAACAGCTCGGTGAGGAACAACACTTGTTGTCCCATACTCATGCCCCATACTCATTTGTGAAGGATCATACAGAAGTTTGGGGATGCCTTACTGCCTCAGGCCCTGAGCTGAAGGCCCCAGTCAACGTTGTGTCATATGCGCTGCTTGAGGATGAGGAGTTTGTTTCTTCTTTTTCTGATTAAAAAACACATTCCACATTGGAGACAATATTTCGAAAAACCTTTTCTAATTAAGAATTGCCAAGCATGTCGGACTATTACCATCAGTTTACATTAAAACCTGTACGGTAAATTTTCACATCAAGTCTGTAACCACTGAACAAATGTAAGCAATGATGCAGTAATGCCAGCAAAGTCTATTCTGGGTTACATCAAAGCGTGATTCATATCAGTACTTGACTTTATCTGCCATCTACAAATGCTTGTAGAATACGTCTTCCCTCGTTCATTAGCTGAATCCTTTTCGCCATGGGAACGATCATTCACAACTATACTGAAGGTGGGTGGAGCGGCCTGGATCTTCAAAGCAACGTGAATGCACTACAGATTCTTCAAATCTGGCTACCTGATTGACACCTTTCATAAGTAGCACTATGTGACCGGCTGGAGCTCTGGAGGATCTACTATGTTATCATGTTTATGCACTGCTATAATTAGCAGTCGGCCTATGGGAGACAACAACATCATGGCGATGCACTAGGACACTCAGTATAGGCGAACATACATTTTAAAAGCATTACAAAACTCCATCAGGACTGCCTTTCCCCAAAACACTTCATAAACTGAGCAAGGTTCACAAAAATCAATACAGATTGAGAGAATGTGTGTCCATGATGGAATCAGAATCAGCTTTACTGAACAGGTACGACAACAAACACCAGGAATTTGACGCGGGTTATTTGGCTCTCATTGTACATATACAGAAAAAACTAATACAGCTTAAAAACAAGGGCAAGATGGTTGAATAAGTGTACAAATAAACCTAACAATAATCTATTGTGGATTTAATATTTAAATATATACACTACAAAAAACAACTCATAAGCACATGTCTATACAGGTGCTAACAATAACCCTTGCTGAATAGAACAAAATAACAGTTTAGATCTCAAAAAGTATTTTAGTGACACATCTGTCCTATTTGAGAAGTTTGGGTTGCCATATGTTCTTATTTAGGATGTTAGATGCACACGCCTTGGGACTCTGCACTACCCAGACAACAACATCAATTTCCACTTGGTTTCCGTGGCTCTGGACTTTCCTCTCCATTAAGAAAACGTCATCATGTCAATGTGGGGAGTGAGTGCACAGCTACTAAATGGAATGCGGGGCGCTGATTTGATTGGCTAAGATTGATGCCAGCCCCTGACACAGCCGCCAATAATGTATTCCTAATCAAACCCAATTCCCAAATTTGGCCATAGTGCCAAGTTTGCCACAGGTGCGTGTTTGTCCGTAAGCTTCTCACGTAGACACGTACTGTGCACCCAGGACAGTCGACTGCACTGTTACTGTGCGTCTCTTATTCATGTAAACAGGAACCATTGTTTCGAGATGGAACACTTGGGTTCGCTCTGACTCTGTCTGTGCCGAGTACATGAGCTTATACAATTACTTTAAGTCTTTGCCCATGAACAACACATCAAACCCCCAAAACTGCCTAAGAACGTTGAAGTGATGATTCGTGCATATACATACATGCAGATAGAAGATGAAGACAGTGGGACAATTTTGCTTTGCAATGGAGTTTGCTGCTGCACTTACCGGAACTGTTGCTTGTAATAATGACAGACATCCTGTTATCCACCCGTCTAGGTGAGGCCAAACTGATGTCAGACTTCTTTCCACAAAGGAGCATATTGATACTGCCAATCATGTTCTTTCGGAAATCCAAAGAACGAGCAGCCTTAAAGATCATGGAGTTCTGCAATCTGGCCATCTGAAGACAAGAATGTAAGACTTGTGAATTCCAAAAATACTGAAAAATAGCCATGTCATCAGAAAGTAAATGTATGCATTGTAGAAAGGTGTGCGTGACACAGTAGCAACACTAACCTCTACAATCACTGGTAATGCATGTTGAGTAGTTTTCCCCATCAGTGTGACCGTGTCCGTGTTCGTTACATTCGGATTCAAAGCTGAAGGTACCTGAAGTAGGGCATAGAAGAATGAGTGTTCAGAACAACACTTTGGCTAAGAAATGAATGACCAAAAACTCGAACATTAGTTAATCCAATATATACATTGTGCTTGCAAAGTTCCATCTTTTTTTATCGTGGAATATGCCTAAATATGAACTATTGATAAACTCTGTCAGATTCCTTGAATGTATTTTAACTCTAAATATGTCCTTCTGTACACATTACATCTATTGCATCTGTCCATCCTGGAGAGGGATCCTCCTCTGTTGCTCTCCTGAAGGTTTCTTCGCTTTTTTCCCCCCTGAAGGGTTATTTGGGAGTTTTTCCTAATCCGATGTGAGGTTTTGGGGCAGGGATGTCTATGTGTACAGATTGTAAAGCACTCTGAGACAAATTTGTAATTTGTGAAACTGGGCTATACAAATAAACTGAATTGAATTGAATTGAATTTTTATCTGCTGAAAAAAAATAGAATATATGTACTAATGTTGTGCATAGCCATTAGCTACGGTGAGAATATATTTACAATTATTTATTGTGTCCACACCGTAGAAAAAAATGACAAGCTCCATTTAAGCCTTTCCACTGAAGACACTATATGACGACAATACACACACTGTGCATCTCGACCTGCAAATGATATCTTAACATCATCATCCCTGGCACTGGTTAATACAAACTACATTAAAATGACAAGTGTTACTGTGTGTTACAGTGACATTCTGAAAGTACACAGCATGAGTCCAATTACAATAACTAAATGGCATGCCCTTTAACCATTGTCATTTTCATGCATCAAGTGTCAAGTAAAGGCTGCATTGTCTACCAGCTAACGGAATTACGAAGCCTAGAAACGTATGCAAGATGTAGGTCCAGAAAGACAGGTCTCATCGGGAGGCTGAGAGAGGGACAAAGAAGGGCAACACTGCGTCTGGGTTTTTAAAAATAAAACGTTCACAAATAGAAGCCCATTCAAGCCCATTTTGGACTACAGCCTGGCTATTGATTGAGTCTCAAGGAAATTCATTAAGGAATACTTTTGTGATGAAGGGCAGACAACACTTGAAAAGCACATTTGTTGAACTCAAATGTTAAAGCAATTTTCTGCAGTTGAAGACATCAATGGTTTCTTTTGAAAACCAGGTATGTTGAATTGAAAAGTAATTCAACATACCGGGCATATTCTTACCAAACAGTAATTCAACAAGAATGACTAAACCATACATATGTCGAATTGTACAACATTTTACAATTTGCTGAGTTGTGCCAAGGAGAATGTGCATCAGAGAATGAGACTTTGACATTTAAATGACCTGTGAGTCACATACATTGAGATGTTTTCTGTAACCCTGTGCATTGGGGTCGGAAGGGATTTCCAGAAAAACACCAAAGTTGTGGAACCACTAAATCTAAATCCTCCTATGCCACACACATCAGTGTTAGGCCCTGCCTTCTCCCATTGTCCTGTTCCTTATGTCAATGTTGTTGTTGTTTTGTTGCTATCACAATCACTCAGCAACACCAAGCCTTAAGTGTGAAGGCTTGATGTTCTTTTCCACCCATTTGCTTGCGACGCTGAAGAGTCTGTCCGCCATATCTTGTCTGGGCTTTCTTTTTCCTGCATTTGAAAATGCATGTGGGCTTAAATTGTTCAAATGCTGTCTCCGACGAACTTCCTTCCTTATCACTTATTTATTGGATTTGCTGTCCCATATATTTCCTTTAAAAGATAAGCTCAAAGAAAAGTGCAGTCTTTCATCACCCCAAAGGGAACTCTGAGATGTAGAAGAATTCAACACCACATTGGTTCTTATAAATAATTCCCACCTAATTGCATGTATTCTAGTACAATGACTGGAAGACACATGAGTGCACATGAAAATGAACATTTTAAATGCTTCGTACCTCTGGGACATAAAATCATTTCTCATGCAAGATAGAATAAATAAACATCAATAACATAATGGTGCAGTAATAACATGTTACCTGTAGGTTTTTCCCTAAAGAGGATACACTAGCACGTTTGAAACGTGAAAGCTATTTCTTCATCTCTCTAAGTCACAGAGAAAGACAAGAATAACATTTATCTTTTAAATTGGTGACTCAATTGGCTGTCACAGAAATTCATTGCCTTTGAAATCTGCCAGCCATGCGATAATAATACTTAGAACAAACAATGATCTCCAAATACTTGTAAACAGTATTAAGCTATGGAGTTAGATCTTACAGTACCTAAGTGGTAGCATATTCATGCCGAAAATTACCATGTGCAGCAACGTTTACTTTTTCTTATTTAGGCTGAATACCCATCATAACCCTCAATGCCAGAAGGAGGCTTCCGATGACTGATGATGGTGTATTCATACAACATGACCAAAAAGCAAATGTTAGAAAGTCAAGACTTCCACTCTCTTTGTGGAAGCTGATTGGCCTAGCCTGCTAGCTTACAATTACCAGCTCTCACATGTAATTCTTTGGAAATGCCTTCCAAAGAGCCTGAATCGAAGATGGCTGTTTTTGGAGATAATTATTGTAAACACAGCACCCAAATGTGTTTACTCTCTTTTTCAAAATGAGACTAATTGTGTCCGGGTTACTACCAAACCTCAAGTCTCATCAACATCCAATCAGAACAGTGGTGAGGTTTCTTTGTGCTACGTTAGACAGCTCACCTTAGAAAGCACTTTCCTCGGGTCCAGGTTCTGCAGGAGTACTTGCTGGGCATTATTCAGTTGCTGTGGATCGAGGGAGCAGCTGACATTTTGAAAAGCCTCTTTTTCAGCTCGGCTGCTAAATTGGATATACTGGTCCAGGTCTGTCCCTTCGCACAGGACGCTCTTCAGGTTGCCTGGCCTCGGGATGCCCATCATCTGAAAAATATGTACTAACTTTAATCGAAGTTGACTAGCAAGAAAACTTTGCATCTTAGCTGATGTAAATATTGTGTGTATACATGTGTGAAACACAATAATTAATGTTTTTCGGCAGACAGTAAATCACACTTCAAAATCTGATAGGCCTATAAATAAATGTTTTGATTTTAATTAAGCCCTATTTTTCTTTGCTCATCCTTGAGTAAGGACTGATTTACCGTGCATGCACAAACACCCACAAGATCACTTGAAACCATAATAAAGATGAGGCAGACATGAGAATGACACACACACACAGATGCATGTACACAAATATATTATATCATACTAAACAGGAGACAATGACACCTAGAAAGACAGAATACATTGATACGAGACAGAGAATGGCTTATGAACTGCACTAGTATATTTTTCAACAGAGCCCAATGCAACATCTTTTAATCCTGATATGCATGTTCTATATAATACATATCACAGTATCAATTGGGGAGCATTTAGAGACAATACATTGTTATTGCAAGTTCATTTAATTCCAAACTACCTCCTGTAGCCAGCTTCAATAAGCTTTTTTCATCAAGCAAATGCTACATTTCTCTGTGATTATGACTGTCAAGGTAAAGAGTTCCAGAGGCAGGTCTCAGGCAAGATATTTTACATTTAAAATGCTCAAGCACAACACTCTTGGCACATTTTAGTTTTTTGAATATTTTGGTTAACACTTACATTCTTTTATTTACAGAAGGAGGTGGGAAATCATGTTTCAAAGCAGAAGGGATTCCTATTGGAGACTGTTTGCTGTTTTATCATGCAAGCAGTGTGGCGAAATGATACTCACTGGATTGAATTTAATCTCGACATTCATGAGGCTTTCGACCACCGTTGATGGCAGCGATAAATTCTCTTTCAAATGAGTGGAGAGAGTTTCATTGTCTCTGAGAATACTCCTTAGGATCAGTGGTTGAGCTTCAACATAAAGATGGAAAATCATTACTTTTGCAGAAAATCATTTGATACACAAGAATAGCAAAATTATAGTGGACCACAGTGCAGCTGATGTTTAGATGTGTGATGCTGACAACTCGTAAACTCAGAGGGAAATATATGTGCTTCCTTTTAACCCAAATCTTATTTTCATAGTTTAAGCCGTAAATCCTCCTTACTCGCCATCTGCACTGCAGATATTTTGCAGCCAAGCCTGCAGTCTTTCTGTCTATACCCCCCTTTGCTTGGCTTTCCTCATGCATTTTATTTTTCACACCACTGTTCACAAATATGGGTCCATGCAGAAACATGTGTGATGCTTGTATCATTTGCCCTCATGGACACCTATGCCAACCATGGAGGAGGGCCTGCTTTGTGACTAATCGGAGAGCAGCCCTTCCAGTGCAGTGGAAGCCTGGTCTAACAAACACACTGGATAATTAATGCTGTTGTTGAAAGGAAAAGGTTAAAGCAAAAGTCCATGTCTTTCAAATCACTGCACTGCAGTTGCTGAGCACATACAATCCTAAATTATTTGAAAAATGGCCAAATAAAACGTGAAACAAAAAGAAAATCCTTTTATTCTAAACGTTCTGATTGAGCATTTGACATGCTTGTAGTGGTTCTACCTGAAAAATGTGCTTAATTTATAACTTGCAATTAATGTCTTCATTGGTGCAAATGGGGGTTGAGCACTTGAATGTGTGAGAGGACAATTTGTTGCTTAATGTGTACAAGATTGTTCACCAGGCATTTTATTCTGAATAGCTGCTGACTTATAGTCAGGTTTTAAATAAATTAGCTTAAATAGACAATTGACTGTTCATTGTTATCTCCCTCACAATGCCTTGAGCATAGCAGGGATCCCACTAAAGTATCTTCCCACACTCCACAAACTGCATCTATTCAACATGTGTTTTCTTCTTTCGAGGATTCCTGCATGTGCTGTTGAGATGATGAAGGGGCGATGTAATTTAATTAGATTAGCCCTTTTGCAAGTGTAATGCATGCAGCTCATTCAATTGCCAAGAAGAGGGGAGGAAGTGACTTTCACTGGGTTATTCAGGGTTCAATTAAGATAAATGTTTTGTAAAAATAACAAATCATTCAGTTTTTTCTTGAGTTAATTATGCTGTTTGATGCAACCAACTAAACATATATTAATATGCCCCTCGTGACTGCACCAGCATCAGGGGGGACGGGCAGGGTTAGATTATGTGGGGGAAAACATGCTCTGGGCCCTTCCTGAACACTGTTGCCTTTCTAATTGAAATGATCACCTGTCTTATAATCAATCTATGGTAAAATAAAAAAGGGGGCAACACAATCACCTTTGGTATTCTTTGGTAGTCTTTTGATACTACATCATTCCCACTTCTTGTTCTTGACCTTTAGTGCTCTTGCCTCCCGACAGTGAATACCATTAATTATGCCCGTGTTTAGATCTTTGATGGATTTAATCTTGTATATTACAAGCCAGTGACCCCAAAATGCAAATGTCTCTCAAGCCGTTTGTTGAACAGCGGACCACCCCCCCACCCTCTTGTCTCTTTGCAAATTAGGTGCCGTATGAAAATCTGAATATCATCAGGGTAAATGAGCCTAATGCAAAGCAGCAACTTATCAAGACGAACGATCTGTCAGTCTGCACAGCAAATTGCATCATAAATAATCATGCGCTATTGTTTTTGAGGGATAAAGGGGAATAACAAATCCTCCAACTTGTCATCCACATGAAGGGGATACTTTCCTTGATGGAGAGTACTTAACAAAGACACGGCAGAGTGATTGTTGCTGAGCCATTTGTTCTATACCTTTTACTTCTGGAACCATCAGCAACAATACAACTAGCGTATCTAGAAACCTAAATCTCGATGTTGATCCTGTTGTTTTCCTCACATTTTAATCATTGTGTTTGAACATTAAAACTAGGTCCTTTTCAGTGTTTTAAGGAAAGTGGTTCAATAAATGCTCACACCATCTTCAGGGTTAGTCAGCGACAGGACTGAATCCCACTGGTCGAGGTCATCAGCCAGCAACTGTGCATTGCTGAGAATAGATCTGTTCACGAGAGAGGTCTGCAGCTCTATCAACATCCCGGCAATTCTAGTTTATCGAAAGACACAAAAAAGCACAAAGTGTCAGTAAATGTCACGCCTTAGATAGAATCTAAAAGCATTACCAACACTTTCAGTTAAATCCACATATATGGCATCTTAGAAGACGGGAGCGAAAAGGGCACATTGGAGCACGTACATGGAGCTGTTGAAGTTGTTGACTTGGCCTGGCGTCTCTCCCAGCGTTGGGTATTTCAAACAGGGATTGTCGATGTTACACATCATACCTTGAAGCCAGGGAAGCACGCCTGCCGACGGCATGGCTTTATTTGGGTAGTGACCTATAGGAATATAGATAAATACAATAATACAGCTGCATTGTTAACACATTGTTGTTTGCATGTATAGAGTCAGTGATGTCACAACAGAGGTTAGTTATGTTTTATGTTCTGTCCAGTTGATTATATTTCCATCGACATTTTGATGACTTAGTGTTGCGATCTGAGTTATTATGGAAATGCAAGTTAAGAACTGAGGAGTGGTTCTGCATATTTAAATGCTTTGTGTAAAAGAGATCAACATGAAAACGTGGGTTCTACTTACATTGGCCTTTATAAATTGGCTTATTGGTGGACCGCACTAACACCAGGATGACGAAGAGAAACAGAGGCCATATAAGTTCAACGAGCAGCCGCACCTGCACAAAGGAAAAAAATGGTCTCATTTTCATAATGTTTATGAAATACATCTTTGGAACATGATTTGGCTCGCAGCATTTGCATTGTATTTTCATTAGGGAAATGCGACATCACTCATAAAGTCAAAGCAACTCTAAAAGCAAAAGTGAGTGGACTATTAATTAAAAGGAAAAAATAAAAAGTTGAGTCTCTGCCGTTGAGACACTGTTGATGATTGACTAAAATAACCTCATGAGGCTGTGTGTAACCGTCTGAGTGTGTTTACAACGTAGCTTCCCATACCATAGTCCATATGTTATGCTGTTAGTCTCGCTTTTACTCCAGCACGTAATGGATTGAGAGAGAAACCTCAGTGTGTGACTCCACAAGCCGAAGCTATCACACACTCCCTATCATCTCCTCCGCACATTTAATCCTCTTCTGGATGAAGAATACCAACCACTTCCTTGCTTTAATACAACCACCTCAATATCTGCCAGCACGTAGCGGCCCATGTGCCATGCAAGGCATTTTATTTCAATCTCAGGGGATGGAGGAAGAGAGAAACCAACAAAGCACAAATGGATGACCTTAGGGCTTTACTTCTTCTCTAGGTTGTTACTCATTTTGTTCAACTCAGTTGGCCTTGAGGGGTATTCTAGAGGCAAAGCACCAGGACCTTAGAGTTATGAGGCGTAGACACACGCATGTGCGCACACACACACTTAGGTCTCCACATGTACCACGCCACATGCTCATTTGTATGATGACTGTTACTGTGGAAACAGCAAAGTAATTCAATTCCTTTATTCATGTGTCAAGATAATGCACACTTCAGACAGCTGAGGGCCAAGTAGCATTTGTACATTTAAACAGCGGATGACTTCCAGTGAGATATTACAATGCTGCAGCTCATCCTTCCTTGAGTTGTCAACCGAACACCCTTTGCCATCAAGGCTGTTACACGTCCCCAAAGACACCATCGCTCAACCTCCCAGTCCCTCCAGCCCTCAACCACCTCTTTGGCGGAGTGACTTGCTCAGAGGAATCAACTAGAAAGCTCTAGTCGGACAACCACCTTGCTCCTGCTATGGTAACATGTCCATACATTGTATCTGATGACACACTGTAGCACAAATAGTACGAGAAGACAGCTATGTTGACGTTGTTGTTGTCTTCGTAATAAAACTGGAGGTTAGGCAGAGGTGAAGAAATACAAAAAACACGTTATACAATTAATGCCACATAATAAAGTGAGGAATAGGGATGAGGGGTGGGGGTTGACATTTATATTCAGTTTTATACAGACATATAGTGGATACGGTAAGTAATTGTGTCAATGATTTCCAGAAAAGAGAACCGCAGAAAAATAAAATGCATATATTTCAATGAAACTCAACAGATTTTTATCAATTTTGTGCTTTAATTTCCTCCAGTCTGTGTGTCAGAGAGGATGTAGTTGTGCTGAGAGGGGGAATTATCATAATGTATTTTGAAAAAAAGGCATGGAGAGGGAACACAGGGATCATGGGGACTTTCTCAATGTCTGGCTCCCGGGGCATGTGCCATCGGACACCAGTGTCTTTGTGAATAGATAATCTCCTCCTATGAAATTATGTGAAATACTGGACCATAAAATATGTTTCATGCCTGTTATAAACTCTTAAAATGCTTGCTGAGGCATTCATATAATTGGTCATTAACCTCCACAAGCCCTCCAGCAGCACCATTGTCCTTGCTAACTCCCACTGGTTTTGTCTAATGCCAATATTTCATGTTGACGTTGGCCAAATATCCCACGTTCATTGAACAGAACCACCACTGTACCCCGACATATTGTAGGGGAAAAGCCAGTGCATATTTCTCCCTTATATAAATGGGAACTACCCTGTTCTTTCTGTTGGTTAATATAATTAACAAGGGGAATGTTTCAAAGTTAGAAAATTGAAATTGACATTGCCTGGAGTTATTCCAAGAAAGTATGAACTTCGATGAAAGTAGACTTTTTTTTGTGAAGTTGTCTTTTGTTCTACTCTGGCAACAGACGCGCTGCTGTGCTCAAACTTCTAGCAAAACAAGTGGGCGGATGCAACTCCCATCATCACTGAAACAATGCAAATCAAAGAGCATACCGCAGCTCTTTGTAGCCGCTCTACCTCAAAATGACACGAATGACTAACTCGATTTCATAACAACTTGTTCCGTCCCTTGAAATGCAGTGGTGACACATTGTGTAACTGTTATCTTCCCCCAGCAAGTTACGTATCGGACATCGCGAGGGACATCGGAGGCAATAAAATATGCCATATATCCCTGGGTGATCATGTGAAGGCCAGGGTTATTTGTATAAGGAAGTAATAACTCGGGTTAAGGGAACAAGTCAGGGCAAAGGGTCAATGACTCAGATGCTTAAACCTTAGCAGCAGCAGCTGCTATGCAACGTGATATTTGTGTTCTCTATAAAAGTAGTTATGACAAAATCCCAAGTTCAAAACCATATTTTGAAATGCGTATTATCTCACAAAACATAAACACTCTGGTGTGACGAGACCTTAAAAGTGAAATAAGAAAGCACGTCAAATTCAGCTGAAGTTGAGGGGCAGAGATACTAAACTTGCACAGGAAAAAAATGACATCATGCGAAATATCTGTCAGGATTTTCCAGTTTTTCCTCAATCTTTGAATAGCAATGCTGCGGTCAGGCAGCGAGTAGTTGTGAGAAGAGCCAGAACGAGTATTTGCCCTTCAAATAAAGCATTTAACAATCGTCACTCCGTACCCCGTTCCATGAGGCCAGAGACCATCTCTGTTACGACTCAAACACAGGCGATGTGACATAACGTGCACACGAGATACATCTCCGAGAATTGAAGGTGACACTCGAAATTGGTGGGCATTAAGGTGAGATGGTTCTAGTCCTCTAGTGGGAGACTTAAAGGCGGCTTACTTCTTCAGGGAACAATTTTGGTCGTAAATCCCTCCTTTTACCGTCCCCTCTCATGAATAACTTAGTTGGCCTTGATGATTCAATCCTGGGACCGTATTCTCACTTTCCCTCCATTGCTGACCAAATTTCTCAGATACACGTTGATTGGTGAAGGGGGTTGGTGAAAAGAAGTGTACCTTTTGTCTCTTCCGGAGAGTGAAGTTCTTCCACAGGAGCAGAGTGAACTGCGTCAGGAGACCCATTACGGCTTATCCTGGCAATATCCTGCCAAAGCGTCGCTATGGAAACTGGCCCACTTAATAAACCCTGGAGGGAATAAAAGGCAGAGTTTGGTTTTAATACAGAGGAGCAATGCATCTTGGGGGAGTGCCACTAATCATTCACTTCCCCAGGCCTGGGGGCTTATGGTGAAGCACCTGTTCTAAGAATTATTATCACCTACACTCAGCACATCTCAGGACGGGGCAATGTCTCACAGGGAACTCGCAGTTTGGATCTAGAGTTGAAGAATCTTCTTGAAAAACCTGATGGTTGTTTTACTTAATGCACTACATAACTAAAGATATTAGGTGAAACCTAAAATCTGTTTTATTTTCCTCCTAGATGGGAATAAGGCATTGTGAACTCTTTGTCTAAATATCACCCGCCACTGTGCTACACATTCTGTCAATTAAACATCTTACGTCTTTTTTGGTGACCATAGCAAAATAAAAGACACAGCTTCATGGGGAACTGTCAACGATTCCTGTGAAAATATTTATTGCGTCTTTTACTACCCACTGAACTCTGATTATACAGATAATAAACAAATAGATCTGCGATGGCATTTTTACACTGCTGCATCAAGTATGACCTTTATAAAAAAACTCTATGACTGACAGTCTCTCCTTTGACTACACTTCCTTCATTGGCCAGCCGTGACTTCCCATTCGTTATTACAGGAAGTTTATGTGTCTTTCAGTGTAATTATACAAGTGGGAGTTACCAATTTACGGTCCCCATTTAAATGTGTTCCAGTAAAGTATCCTCTCTGTCAGTTATGGTTCCACCCATGATCAGGGTGGTTTATCTCAGGCAACATACTCTAAGTTAGGTCCATGCATATATTCTGCTATACTGTATATAACATGCATTTTCAAGCGCTTTTTCTAAGAAAAATATTTAAAGAAAATACATATTGATAGGTAAAATCTTGTTGTATAAATATAGAAAGGGGAATTGGATCTAATCATTTTAAAGACCAACAATTTGAAATTTGGAATATAATCAAAAGATACATTTTAATTTATTTTTCAAAATTAAAGACATGTGATCGTTGTTTCCGAGTGGTCGTTTTTTTTATGAAGCCAGTTTTAGACAGATCTGGACGAAACTGCATTCTCATAATATGCAGCTTGAGCATTAAGCCATTTATAAAAAGATCTACAACTAGAAAAATGTATATATATTGAACAAAATATAAAGAATGTGTTGATAGAGGCATGTGGTATAGCTTTTTTATGTTAACCTACTTTTTAAAATAGTGTCATAAAACATGTTGTATGCCTTGTATCGTATTGTTTTGTGATGTTGTATGCATACTACCTTGGACAGGTCTGTCTTGAAAAAAATATATTTTTTAACTCGATGCTTAATACTATGTATGGTTGAGTAACGCCTTGCAATATATAAATAGAACTGATATTCGCTGCACTAATTAGCAAACACATTTGTTTTATATATTACTCAATTAACTCAAAATATGTTTTAAAAGGTTTGTCAACTATATTTCAGATCTCAATATTGAAAGTTTGATTTAAGAGCATAAGCTCAAGTACAAGCTCAAATACAAACACTTACACATGCGAGGAGGACTTTTAAATGCTCAAAATGATTAAAAACTATTAATTGTATATTTAATGGCTAAAGTAACATATTTCAGAGCACTTCTACTGATGCTCTGTGGGGACTTATAGGAATAGAGTATGTGTGCAAGGTGGGTGAGGTGGAGATGGGCTTTTTAGCCCAAGGGTAGTCCTGACAAAGTGCCACCTTTTAACGCTCCATTTCCTCTTTCTGCACAGCTTCCATCTCCCCTCTGTGTGTTTACATTATTTACTGCTACTTCATGGATGTTTTATTTACCGCCATGGGAAAGTTGAGGCTCCCTCACTGCCAAATAGCCAAATAAGTGCTCTAATGGGCAGCGGACGCTCAATAACCTATTACAGAATATTGGTCAAATGCAGGTTCTTCTTGAACAATATTTCTTTATTGGCAATGCCAATTTGTACTATTACAAAAGCCAACTGCGTTATAATCGTGCCATTACGTCTGTCGATTAGCTATCACATTGCATAACTTATAAAATGAACAGAGATTGCACTTGGTTTAATGTTCTCTTACCACACCACCTCCCCCACGGTACTTGTTCTTGTAGAGTACTATTCACTATTTCCTGTCACCTTCATTTTATGCGTTACTTTAATTTTCTTTGAAAGCACATGGTGATTATGAAATTGTACAAGGGTAAACTGGCCCGGGTGTTCACAAAGAGGCTTTGTGCGCATGAACACTCAACTCCTTCAAATGCTTGTATAATTGAGTATCTGCTGTGTTAGCTAGCACAGCTTTCAAGCCGTATCTCTTGAAACACGTAATGCGCAAGAGAAGGACAGCTCGGTACCACCTCCACTCTGAAATCACGTCAAGCATGAAGGGGAAACAACATCTCTAAGAATAAACTCAACCCATACGTCAGAAATGTGTGCGTGCTAGTTGTGTTGGTATCTGAGAAAAGAGATGCTTCTGTAAAAGATGGTGTGTGTGACTGTGTGTGTGTGTGTGGAAGTGGTGAAAAATCCCAGCTCAAGGCCTCTTTTTCAATTCCACATCTAAAGAACAGATAACAAGTAACAAGAGGATATGATTGTGATTTGCATTGCAGACGTGGAGTTATAAAACACAATGAACACAGTTCCCCGGAGAACCGAAACCATACACTGTGAAGCCTGTTTTCCTGAACCATCATTTTAATCTACAAATAGGAGCAAAGAGAATAATTGAAGTACTCAATTATTTTCGCCGCTTTTGGCCATCAGGCGCTGGCATCAGCTTTTCACAATATCATTAGTTCCAAAGGAAGCTCCAAGAAGGGGGGATGGCGGGAGAATGTAGCGATACAAAATAAAAGGAAAGAAAAAAGTTTTTAGAAAATAAAAGTGCCGATGCTTGCCTGGAGTTCGGGGACCAGGGACAGCAAAGTGTATTATTTTAGCCTCTAGGATGATGGAAAGACTGCACAGATATTCTTCCTAGAGCATGAGAGCCGAGGACGGCAGTGAAGTCCTTTGACATCCGTTGCAGGGGGGCAGCGCTGCCCCTGAATAGCATCATGGTCTCTGTGCTCCTTCTGTCTTCTCTCTCCTCTAACACTCCTCTATCACACGCCTCACTACAGCCTCACCACGACAGGATGTCACACGGTATACTCTGAGAAAGTGTGGTGAAGGATATATTCATGTCTTTTTTCTAGATTACAGGTAATACTCTGAGCTGACCCTGAAAGCATTTCCCTTTGGATGTTATATTTGGGTTCTCCTTTTACAAGAGAGCACTTGGGTTTTTTGCTGATTTCTTTTGCTTAGCATTTGCATGATCATGCTGGTTATTTAATTGCTGTACAATTTAATCACCAGCATGACCCCGGATCGTGCTGCTTTATTTCATTGTGAAACAATAATCTGAATTGACTAACCGTTCGAGAAAGAGACATTTATATGCATAATATGGTGTAAAAGAACTCTAGTTTTGGATGAAAATAAAATAGCCCCAAAGTGTTTTGAAAATAAGATAAAAAAACAACCTTTACATTAATGTTCAAGAATAAAAATAGATTTATAAAACAGCTTTCTAGCTGCAGCATTACAAATGAATCAAAACCATAGCAAAGCAGCTCGCTATCGCTAACCGTCAGTTAATTTTTGATGTTAATCCAATTCAGTATAATGTACGAAAGTACCAACATAAAGTGTATAAATATATGAAAGGTGCACTCAGTATAGGTCTCTGCCAGGTATGACTGAATGAACACAACCCAACTGACGGCTGCTTGGCAGGTATATTACATAGTGTCCCCTCTTCTGTCCTTAGCTGCGATATTGGAGTCTGTCAAAACAATATCACCGATACTAACTCTGTCATTACACCAAATTACTTTGAGAGAAGTAATAGCACTAAGCTGGTAACTGGGCTTCCCGTGGCAACCTGTCAATCACCTTTACCAGCTAATAAGGCATTCATTAGAAACAAATGAAAATGAAAAATACAAAAATTATAGGATGAACTATCAAGACATGTCATTCAAAAATAAATATAGTAAGAAGGTAGGAGATGTCGCACACCATCTTAACTGCTCCTTGCATAAGTCTCGGCTGAATGTTAATCATTGGTAATGTTACTTCTTTTCTCTCTGACTGAGCAAACAAGCTGTTAGATTATACTCAACTTGAACTTAAAGTCCTGCTGTTATTGTATAAAACAAAAGGTAACACTTGTAATCCATTTCCTTCCTTCTTTATTTAAATGTTAAGCCTCGAGAGCAGTTTTTTAAATGCTCTCAAGTAGGATTAACACTTCTCAAGGCACATCGGATTTACTTTCAGAATCGGCAAAACACGGCCGAGCGAACAGAAACCAGGCCTGAGCCCGAGCCACCACGGGAGCAGAGAGCGAGCCGCAGTAGCAACGGCAGATGAGCGGCAGCAACACCGGAGACTCGGCTACATAACAAGTGTCCTGTCAGAGCAAACACATCGTCAAAATCAACCTACCTCCGAGCTGCTTCCTCTTTCCTCTCCACCCGTCAGCACATCTCAGGCCCTGAAGATGGATTTGACCGGTTTTAACTGCCGGCCTTTATGAGTCACTTATAAAAGACAGACTTTTACCATCTCTTTTACCCGCCTCTCTCTCTCTCACACACACGCACACACAGACACCTTACCTAACTCTCATGCCTCGGTCCTCTTTTACCCAGAGTCATAAAGTATGCAAATGACCTCCGTTGAGCCTGTCGTAGCAACTGCAGCCACACTACCTCAGCCGGGAAGCACACAGGTGGTGTACATTGCACAGCATGTTCCCTTAAGCGTTGCCCTGCAGTCTCGTAGTCGTGTCTGAGTCACCTGGCGAGGCGAGGAGGGCGAACAAGAGCATCGTCCTACATTTCGCTGGCCTTGTTTTTGCTTTCATGGACTGTTTAAATTTGTCTCGCGGAGTCTCTCGTGGTAAACTTTGAAATGCAGTCACCTGTTGACTTAGAACAAATTATTCATGAGTTAATTGGTCCCGGAAATATATATATATATATTTTTTTACAAGTGAAACTCCAGTTAAAGAGGTCAGAGACCTGTTGGCGTTGTTGTGTGCGTGCGTGTGTGTGTGTGGGGGGGTATGTGTATGTGTGTGTGAGGTGGTGTGGGGGCAGCTAACTGCAGTCACTGTAGGATTTTATAGCAACTATATAATTTGGTAACAAGGGGGCTAAGATTTTATTACGCCAGGTGATAATAAAGAATAATACCAATGCTGCATAGGGAGGACATCATTATGTTGATGAGAGGGGTGTTTAGACAGGGAATAAACAAAGATGCTTCACCCTCTGGATGATAGGATGATAATACTGTGTTCATTATCAAGTCAGCCATTAATATGTCTCTGAAAACATATTTTTTTTCTTTTCAGACAAAAGAAAGTATTTCTTACATGTTGATTTGAGTTATTATATATATATATATATATATATATATATATATATAAAATAATAATAATTATAAATATATATATATATAATATTTTATTTGTATTTATTTGTATCATGATTGCTGTCAAACTCTCTCCATACTCTTATGAACTTCACGATGAATGTTTTTTGTCGCACACAATCACTGCAGGGTTTCTGTGATTCTGGAGCCGTCGGTTTAAACTCTAAATTAGTTAGACACACTCACGGTCATGGAACTCATGTGAAACTTCACCTGCCCAAAAGTAATTGCTTCGAATAATGAAGCCAGCACGGTGGAGTACACCTGCAGATCTCAGGTCAGTAAACCCTGTATGAGTCAAGCCATATTAATAAAAAATAAGGTGCACATTTGCAACAAGACTACCTTGTAATTTGTTTCTTGTATAGCTTCAGCAACACGTGATAACAGGAACACACCAGACGAGAAGAAATGAGCCGAGGGCCACAAACTGAAGAGCTGGATGAGCATACAGTAAAGAAAATAGCTCCTATTCAGTTAAGCAAATAGGTTATTTAATAGTTTCCATGTCTGACTCGCTCAACTTCGTTACATTATTTGCAGTCCTTGGGATATCTGTTATTTATCATTCTCAAGAGGAAGACAGACAACTCAAATAGCTTGCACAACTCCAAGAGTACCCACTGCTGCTCCAACTCATCACCATGTTGCCACTCAAATCTTTATAGGGCACTAATGTTTGCTGTGATCTGCAGAAGTGAAAATATTCCTTACATAACACACTGGTGGAAGGACTAACAAGCTGCTTTGCAATCCTTGCTGATTTTATTGCCTGCTCAGGGGAACTCAAGTACAGATAAGTTCACTGACTGACTTATTTATGTGCATCATCGTTCAAGCTTGCACTATTACTCAGTTAGACCCATGTGCGTTTGCATTTATTTAATACAAAATTGAAAAATGACTCAGGTTCTCAGATGAATACCCGAGCAAAGTTAGTGCATATCCCAGGCTGCTGGCTGAGGGCGTATCGGACATCGTAAGGTCTCTTGAGAGTCGTTGCTTAGAAGCTAGCCGGCCGTTGTTCTGGTCCCTCACTCCCTCCCTGCTGATGAGTTGAGAAGTAAACACACAGGTGTTCCTCTGGACAGCTGATGGATACTGGGCAGGGATACATATTCAGCAGCCATACAGGGTCCCAGTCAGCATTTTAGTTGTCTGTGTTATGGCTGCCTCTGAGTAGGTCGAGATTGTCCTGGGGAAGAGAAAACCAGCAGAGTTGAGAAAAACAAATAATAGCCTTCCTCGACAGACGCTGTGGCCTCTTCCCGACTGCCGGCCACTGGTACAATTGTGTTTGTTTTGACTTCAGCCAGAACAGCCCGCACAGACTGTGCAGAGGATGAACACTTCTTAAAGCGTATGTACCACTGTGTGGAGTCCAGTGAGAATATGAGAAAAACAATACCTGGGAATCTGGACCCACAAGGCCATTAGATTCAAGAAGAAGAAGTTTACCGCAAGGCCAATTCTAAAAGATGTATGCCTCCACCAGCCAGTCAAGTTACAGTTTACATCAGTCATAGATGTAGTCATTCTTCTGGATCATTTTGATACTATTAAACATTTTTCTTTAATTGTCATTATTAGCATGATTTCTTCTTGAGTCATGGACAAAAAGACCTTTGACTAATGTCTAATCGTCTCTTGTGGGATATTGTTTCAGAGCAAAATCCCTCTGCTGCTGCATTACAGCTGTCCTCATATGCGTGGTCATTATTTACTTATATTCTACATTAGGATTTTCCTTTTTATTAAAACTGAAAATTCCCAAAATTGTGAAACAATCCTGTCAACTGACTTATAGTGTTAGACCCTCTATCGCCACACAACCAGGGAGCGGACCTGCAGGTGTCTAACTACAGTTACTTGCTGACAACTGAAAATAATCAGCTGGTAACGTGTGATTTTTCCCTTTTGTGCATAAGAAAAGGACGAATAGTCCGCAAGACAACAACCAGGTGTGACACCTGCTGCCACTGACATGCAAAACCACCAAAACCACAGAGCCAACCCACAGAGCTATTCACCTGCACATTGAGAGCTGAAGACCGCAATTGTCTCCTCTGCTGTTGGTGCTGCTCTATCAGCTTCATTAGCTGGGGATTGTCATGTAACTAAAAGGTTTTTTAACTAATCCATTATTTTTTTTCTCAATAGCTGATTGATGATATTAACCTATTTTAAATAGATCGCCATGATGACTTACTTTACTTTAGCAGGATGCAGTCCTGTGTATGTTAGCATACATTCTACATTCATTAGGCAAATTACAGTTCATTTATTTGCTCAGTTTTAAGCTCTAAAACTAAAGTAAATGCTCACTCACTTTACAATTTGATTTATTTAGCAAAATATGAATGTTTTCTTTCCAAGGCTAACCGATTCACACAGACTCGTAACCATTGTGTAACTCACTAAGGCCTGTGTTGAACACATTTTCCAAAAGATTGTTTTTGTGCCAACAACTACAACATTGTTTCAAATGTTTAACTCTAATAAGTACATTTCCCAATTGACCACATGTTGTTTTACAGTTTTCTCTTTCAAAGAGAAAAGAACCTCTGACTTTTGCAACAAAGATAAAAGCAGCACTAATGAGAATTTCTTTTTTTTAATCTCTATCCCTCATAAGGAAATATAAATGATGGTTCACTCTGGTATTGCACGTCTGTGTTATCTGTAAATACTTAACTTTCAGTCTCAAAAGCTTAAATAAACAAAAAAGTAAGAGCCCCAACATATAAAACAAGGTTACATTTTCATTTAAATCCAAATGACAAGCAGTCTTTATCAGGTTTCATGAATTAAGTAAGAAGATTTAACAAAACAAGCTCATATTTGAACAGGAATGAAAACAGCCAGTCTCCAGAATGCTAATATTACATCACATTTTACTGCATATTCATGGTGAGCTGTGTTACTTTTCTTATTTCTCACGTTTTACTTAATATGAACAGACAAAGATAATAGGATGTGCATTAATACTAGCACTGCTAACTGTGTATAAGTTCATTTACTTCAGTACACTCATCCCTGGACCTTAACTCTAGTCTTGAGGCGTATCTGAACTGTCTGCACAGTGTTTCAGAGCTTCCATTAATTAAGCCTATGATGCTCCCAGCAGGTGAAATCCCAGGCTGGACCGGTGCACAACTTATTATCTGGGAGAGTCACACTGATTTTGGCCTCATCTATACTGATGGATGACCCTGGAAATGTCATACTGTGAAGAAGTTGATTGTATTTTCAAATACGCAGGGCCAAAAAAGAAAGAAATATGCAGAACATATCTGCCAACACCCTCCTTGGCTTGTCACTGATATGAGAATAGCTCGACCAACTCAAAAGCCCGCCCACTTCAGGGCTCACCCCCTTCATTTTAATCAACACATGACAAGCGTGCCACACGAGTTCTCGCATTTATTCACATCGTAATAGTTCAAACTGTACGTACACTGCACGGATACATTCACATTTGTAATGTTACTGATAACCTATCTCGCCCTCTCTGCAGCAACTTCTAGCCTGTTGATTTCCCATTCATCATCCTCTGAAATCCCTCCATCTGCTCCACACTCAATCCAACTAAACTGCTCATTGCCGTATTATTATGGTCGTCATTAAATATCGAAGCAAGTCATAGCATTTCAGTCTGCTATTGGTGAGGGAAACATTATGGGCAGATTTTCTCATTCTTCCAGGTTACAGTACTGGGCTCGGTAGAGGGGAGAAAAATGGATTGTCGTATTATTGACACAAATATATGTAGGTTTTCTCATTATTCAACATAAAAGTACCCAAAAGTGGATGATTAATTAATTAATGATGTTCTGATGATAATGAATCTGGATGTATTCTAAGAGCAAAATATTTTTACAGGGCTTTTTTTATCTAAACTGAACACAACTTTGAAATTGAAGTTATTTATCATTCTATAAAGCCTTCAAAGTGAATTTGTGTTTTAATTTGGTGAGTAGTGCGCTATGAACACTGTTTATGGTTGCATGTCAAAAAAATAGCAGAGTGCTAATGGCAGGCCATGTTCCCCGAGGAAGTACTCCACCAACTCAGACACAATTAGACATGTATTAATGTCAATTAGTACAACAGTCAAATCAGCTGTTAACCTGCTTCTTATTGCTTTTTTAAAAGAGAGGTTCAGAGGATCAGAGAATGCAACCTTACATATTTTATTCTAATGGCGTCAAAGAAAAGAAAGTGACTTGAAAAGTGGTGGTAGCACAAAAAAGAAAAGATGAAAGAAGTAGCTGCAATCATCATTAGCCACCAATTCACATACAAAGAAGTACAGGAAAGAGAAGAAAAACTAGTTGAGTCTCAACATTACTGCAAAATATATTTTTATGTTGTGTGTCTAACTCAATAAATATGCCATTTATGCAGACTTGTATCTACATTTTGTTGGATGTGCTCCATCTATGGGTATATCACACTGCTCTGCCTTCATGGGAGTATTCCTGGGTGTTGGAAAGGAGGCTCAGATCCAGGAGGAACAATTCTGACTCCGTTCTGGCCGTGGACCAATGATTCAGCTCTTTCGAATTGTCTCTGCTCTTTGCAGACGATGTGGTGTTGGCTCCTTCACAACTCGACCTTCACCACACACTGGGCTGGTTTGCAGACGAGTTTGAAGCAGCTTGGATGACACTCAGTACCTCAAAGTCTGAGACCATCGTTCCTGCCCCTCTGGGCTGGGAGCAAGTCACTGCCCCAAGTTCAAGTCTTGCACTCTTGTTCATAAGTGGGGTTAAGATGTAGCGTGAGATAGACAGGCGGTTCAGTGATAAGCAAATAGGAAATGGATGCTCGGTTGGATGGATGGATATTGTTGGATAGTGCACTTAAATACCACAATAAAATATATTTCTGGATGCAAATCTGATGGATTATACTCTGCATTTATCGAATTCACCAGACAGCAGTGTAATAATCGATGGCATTTAAATATACTTTCTTGTGCATTAGGAAATGAAAAGAGTTCCAAAGACAACTTGAGAAGCATAAATGCTGTGAATGAACCATTTTAAAATTACAGCGAAGAAGCAAGTATACCAGAAGATAAAATACAGTGGGTTTTTTTTCAAATAAAAAGTCACAGCTATTTTTTCTGGAGGCAGCCTGACCTATAACTGTAGCCTTGATAAAGGTCCCATATTATAGATTATCAATCGTAGGTATTCAATTAACAGAATGCAACACGTTTAACCCTCCTATGACCTTTGGGGTCAATTTGACCCCATTCAATGTTTGACGTCTCTAAAAAAATATTGATATATTTTTTTCATATTTCATGACTTTTCCTATTTTTAGGAGGAAAACTGTGAAAACATAAAATTCACATGATGATATGTTTTCAATGTCCTGTACAATTTGAACCCCAGGCTGTTTTTCACTGTGTAAAACAAATAAGAAATATCAACTTTTTTATTTATTTCAAGGGTTATTTAGGTAGTAAACAAACATAAAGTACCTGACACTTAAACTTAACAATATTAATTCTAATCATTTTCTGGAGGTTTTAATTGCTGGGGTCAAAAAGGGTAAAAGATGTTAGTACATTTGAAGGTAACAGGAGGGTTAAAAAATGTGATTTCTTGCTCCAGCTTGAACCACTATGTGGAAGACAACAAAACACAACAACGGTGTTCAAAATGAAATTCCTGTTCAGAGCCAAGACATGAAATATATCATTTAATTGTCAAGACTTCCTTGGCTGTGAAGATGATGTCATCTTTATTTGTGTGAGGTGTACACACATTCATTCATTTATAAATTGTTGTGAGATAATAATAATTAAATGCTCACGACAAACAAACAAACCCAACATTTGATTGTCAGCCAAGTCGCTGGAAAGACTTACAGAATAACTTTAAAATAACAGGTCTAATTAGGAATGAAATTACCACAACAACTTGCTATTTGGATGCCATGGCATTTGTCTCGGCACCCTTACTTTTGGCAGAATGTCATCGTGTTTTGACATTTTTCTTTTAGTAGTGCTGCCGTTACGGCAGGTAGAAAAAGCCTAATCTACCCTGAACATGTTGTTTTCTCTGTGAATAGACATTGAATGTTTCCATACAGGAGTCCTATGTTTGAATGCCAGAAAACTGCCATCTTACTCTGATACGTGGAAAAAGATTTGTCCCATGGTTCCATGTAAAAGAATAAAAATAAAAAAGGACTCACGGTGCAGTTCAATCGAGCTGGAATTCAAATAAGCTGTTAACTCATCCCAACATTCAACCATGCAAGATCTTCCCTAACCTATTCGTTACATAATACGGCAGGGGAAACACAAACACAGGTGTTCCAAATTGATCTCAGTATGATGTTACAGCCTCGAACTCTCGCTGGGAATACAGGAAATTGACTTGTATCTTCATGCTATGTTTGAGAACAAGAGGTTGCTCTGATTCACCTCACTGCATGAGAGAAAAGAGTCGATAAAATGCGGATCAACTGGCTGTAGGACATTTGCACCAGCAGCATCCGTCTCTTAATAAAAAAAACAACCCTGGAAAAACAGTTTGGAGCAGCATCTACATGCACGCCATTTTGAAAATGGCATTTTGAAAATGGCGTGCGATGAGCTCCTTTAGTGTCAGATTTACAAATATAAAAACCCAAAAGCGTAGTTTATTCAATTGGCTATTGGTCATTTCATATATCTCATCAGCATTCTTCACACAACACACACACATGCACACGGTACTATTAGAGATACGTAAAGGTAAAACAACGTGCATTTGCTCTGCACCCTTCATGTGTTGGCCGTTGCAATTCTATAATTTATACAACATAAACGAGATACAGTGGTGTACAAAGATTTCAATTTTGACCTTTAGTGAAATATTCAGTTCAAAATATTCAGTTCAAAACTTTTAATTCTGATACTTTAATCAATTTAATACAGATTGCTCAACAAAAAGCATGAAAAGAAAAACAAAGAATATTTGTATTTAAGGCCACAATTTAGTTTTTAAATGTTATATTGTATTTTTCTTAGTCTAATCTCTTTTTTATAAGATTGAAATGAAAACTGTTTGTGTTCTTTCCTTTTGAAAAGAGCGACTAATCTTCTGTCCCGTAGTTTGAAGCAAACTTTTAGCTCTGGTGTTGGTCTATCTGTGTTAATTAAATCCACTTTGATTAAAAGTCCAGTTTTGAGAATTGTTTTAACTTCGCTATATAATAGTCCTCCATGTTGTCAGTCTGACGTAGCAAAATACAAAAACTAACGGCTTGCAGCACTTGACTCGCCTGGCGCCTCAGCGTAGAAGAGGCAGCAACATGTCCCCGTTGGCTCACTAGCGCCCCCTTCAGTGAGGCAGAGTATTATCTGCCTCACCCTGCGCCTTTTCACTGAGGTTTTATTTCCCATCAGCAAAACTAAATATGTCACTTACGAACATTAAACTGTAATGGTTAAAGACCTTAGCCAGCCTGTGGAAAATCAGGGCAAATAAACATATCTGCAAACATTATATTGGCGACATGCAGAGATACGGCAACCCGCACGAGCCAATTGCATGTATCAACCCAGTTTGTGAAGGATTGCGCTATCAGAGGTGAGGCTCGACTCGTCGCCTCAACTCTCGTTTCATCTGTATTTGAACAGGAAATAGGCAAATTCAGCGATTTTGACTATAAAAATGTTTGAAATGAGTCATACATGAAGATCGGTGGACAAATATTGAATACAAATTCGATGTTATCATTATTTTGGGCTCATCTTCCTCCTCTGATGTCCCTGGGCATTTTCCCTGTTTCACAGTACAGTACCTTCATAGCAGTGTATCAGTGACTTCAAAGGTGAATGATCAAGTCGTTTGCCGACATGTATATATAATATATCTGCAATGTACCACAGCTTTGCACTGCATCAGTACAAGAAGAGATAAAGCATTACACAATCTAGAAGAGGGGCTTTTCACTACTTCGCTCTGGAAAAAAAATCATTGAAGTTTTTAGCATCACTCAATTCTTGTGGGTGAATAGTTTGTAAACTACCATTAAATATTTCAAAAGGTCATCACCATTACTACCTTCCATTACGAACTCTTACGAGGTTTCTTTTATGACATATTTTTTATCTAGTATTTCGAACTGTAAGGCTCTGGGTAACAATGGATTTCGAAAAGGTTTAAACTTAGATTCACACCTTTGAGTGCAGCTGGCTCAGGCAGACCCAAATTGCCCTCTGTTTAAAGTCTGATTGGCATTTTTAAAAAAAAGTGTATCGATTTGCTCAGGTTATTTCCCCCACTGTGACTCTTTCACTCTCCCCAGGCTGTTATCACAGCAGGAAGTTGACTTGCAGCGCGGTGAAAGAGCAGGCAGCAAGAGCTGGCTAAAACCAACTTGTTACTACTCATAAATGAACTAAAACAGCAGTAGTGGACTCATGCTGACCGAGACGTAAAGCTGCTTAGTATTTATAAGTGAGTCCAAGAGACCTTTCAGAAGGGTTAGGGTTAGGGTTAGACATTGACATTGACATGTCTCAGACATCAATGAGGCCTGTGAATCTCTGATAGTATGTCTGCTGTGGCAGGAAGGCTTTGGTATACGCTAGGGGTTGTAACAATGAGTAATGGTAGCGTCCCGTCTCCCATATGAGCAACACATCTATGAGGCATGGGTCTTTTCTACCTTCAGTTTTAACCTTAGCATCTTTTGACTGCTGGCTGGCTGACAAGGGTTACAGTTTAGTATTTGGATTGGATTGGATTAAAAGTATTGTCATTGCTAGAGTACAGGTACAGAGGCATGAAATGGCAAGAAAGGATGAAAGATTACAGCATAACATGAGAGGAGAGAGCACATAAGCACATACATTTTAAACATGACATTTTTATCATGCAACAATGTGCACAATGCTACACAATACAGATGAGGACTGTATTTCCAGTCAATACAAACCATGTTTTCTGTTGAATAAGTACTACTTATTACTACTACTTACTCACATGATGTAACGTATCACATATAGTTGGACAGTGTGCCTCTCTCTCTGTGGCCGAGTGCTCTCATCATTACAGTTGTTGAATTGTTCCTGGTTCAGCGTGACCAATCCCGAATGAAAGGGCTTTTAGAAAACCCACAATTCTCACAGAGCAGATCTGTTTTTCTTCACTTTATTAACACATATTCAATTTAATAATAGTTGATGCCAGCCCTAATACATAAAATAGGTATTTTTTTGCAAAAATCCAATGAACCAAAATGTGACAGAGTTAGAGGTGCCCTGTTAAACAGCAGCACCAGGCCGACTGTGGGCCAGCGGTTAGCAGGTCTGTCTTTCAATGCACATCTGGTAGCCGATGTGTCCTTGAGCAAGACACTTAACCCCGAAATGCTCCCGTAGCTGTGTCTACGGTGTATGTCGCTTTGGATAGGAGCGTCAGCTAAATGAAATGTAAAGTAATGTGAACACCGAGGATATTTGTGGCTGTTTGCACACGTTCGTTAATACAATAGGTTTGTTTGATGGGGTCCATGGAACCCGGTGTGCTGCCCTCAGTGTGCATGTCCAGCTGGGTTGCTCTTAGAGCAAATCAAAGTGCAGGAGAGGAAGCAGACAATTGAGTATTGAAAATGTTTCAATGTGATCGATCGGAGCACTCTGATGAAAGGCGGAAAATTAATTAAAATGAAAGGAAAGACATTTACACATTGAAAAATGTGAGCGCCTCTAGATGGATAGCACTTTGAAATGGGGCTCCAAAGCTCAAGGAGTTGAAAGAGTCAAGTGCAAAACACATTTAATGTAATTCATTTAATTGAAGAAAACCATTCAAGCCATGATGGATTTTAACAGTAAAAATAAATATAAATGTTTTCTATATAGCTAATGTACCCTTTTGTAATTGACTAATCTAACGTTATTGACAATTGACATTGCTGTCACAATCAGTTTTTTAACATATTTTGGTAATATAAGAGCCTCTACATTTGTCCTCTTGAGCACTGTGATTGCCTAAATCAAGGGCAGAGCAAAGACACGCCTGGAGTCTGAGTTTCCACAATGCTACCTTCAAGTCCAGACCAAAATGAACCCTTCAACCATATCTCTCCGCAGTAAAGCCGCTGGCCTGACAAAAATATTTAGCCCTGCCACTCTCTCGATATTGGATATGTCACCCTCCATTGCCTGTACCATGGACCAATGTCAAACTCATTTTGCCCGTGGTGGTTTTCTGTACAATGAACAGCACAATAGCTTTCGACGAGATGATGCCATCCATGAAAAGAATCTCAAAATAAGGTAAATACATGGTTGGCTCAAAGGTTACCGTCTCTGAAATTGTAATGACATATAGATGTTAAGTGGAATGTTAACTGAATACAATGGAAATATATGAATTATGTTAGATACAACCAGACAGCTGATGCTCGCTGGATTGTTGAAGTACATTACCTACACAGACATGCTAGACCCACACACATATGTTCACATATTATCTCGGCTCATATCTCTAATCAGAACCGGGGGGGGGGGGGGGGGTGCACAGATCAGGCTTGATTGACACCTTCCTCACTTATCACAAGTACTTATACCATTAATAATTATTGGTATATTGAGTTTGGTGACCTTACATCATTTCCAACACAGCTTCACTTGAGCAAAGGTGTAATCAACAAGAACGGCTGAAAACAGCAATTAAACATGAGCTGACGTATCTTTCCATCTTTATACCAATTATTAGGCCCTTAGCTGCATAGCCAAAAGTGTTTTCCAATTACCCATTTTCTGTTTGTATTTCTATTGTCGTTTAATTATTTCCAGGACAAATCAAGACCCTTGAATCCAAGCTGGCAAGATACAAACACCATTACCGATACATCACACTACCAACACCGCTGCCTGGCTGAGCAATATGACGTGTCACCAGAGGAAGGGAACTTTACATGACATGTCGGGGCAAACATTGCCTGTGATGGGCTGACCAGTGACCGTGGTTACATGCATTCGAATAACTGGCTTAGTCGGACTGAAATCGAATTATCCGTTTCATGTAAACACCTTTGTTCGACTATGTGCGGTCCGACTACGATCCGATTAACGACCTGGATAACTCGATCCGATCCGGTTGATAATTCGACTATCGCGGCATGTAACGGTGAATTGGATTAGGAACCGGATTTTTGCGTCTTTGCGCATTCGCACACAAGCGGAAATGGCCGTATCACCACGAGTTGTAATGAAAACAACACCACCTATCGTATCGGGTATGACATACTTTCGGCTAATGATTCAAATTACTCACTGCCATGTGCATTGGGATAATAGCAGATCCCCCAAAAGATAGCATAGTCCGACTAAAGCAAGATTTGAATTATACCATCATGTAAACACACTGAATCTCTCTGCGAGTCTCCCTCGTTGGGTGTGGTGGGATTGCTGAAGGATGCGAGTGATGACTGTGAAGATGAACGTCCGTCAGCAGAGCAACGCCTGAGCTACGGGGAGCGCACTGAGACGTCATACACTACTTCAAATATGTCTGGCAAGACCAAGAGCCAAGATCAACCCATCTGGTTTAGTTCTGGCCAACAGGTGTGGCATTGTTACACAGGTAAATGCAAAGGAATGTGAACATGTACTGTCATGTCATTGTATTAATACCTATTTAAATAAAAGTAAAAAGAGATACAGCCTTGCAAAATTGTCTTATAAAATGCATAGAATAATGTTTGAAATATTAATTTAAGTGAAGCCAATGTATTTTAATACAGCTAAATAGGCCAAGACTTTAAATTAGATCCTCTATAGACTATTGCAACAGACGTATGTTGCTTCTCTCATCATAACTCATTCATAAAGAGCCTCTCTGTCATTTCAACAGATGAAGATTAAAGCCATCTGTTACATCACTGCAAGAACTGTGAGCTTCAGATGTGGCCAGGCAAGCTATTATCCCATAAACGCCTCAGACTGACTTCATTATATACATATGAAATTCAGCTCCCAACTGTGTTTGGTTAAACATTAAATGTGATATCTATTAAACTTCTTATAACAATATTTATGAGGATGCAACACCTGACTACACCTGACTACGAGACTTAATCAAGACTTAATCACACCTAAATATTATGTTGCTATGTGACACATAAAAGGACCAACAAAGAAGAAGAACAAAATAATTAGTTGGGATGTTAGAAATAAGAATAAAAAGACAATAAAGAGTGGCAATAAAGAGTTACATGAATACATATAATCAAAATCAATTCATTACTAACATCCCTGATATGCATCAAACTCTGTCAACACCCTCGGCCTCATGGTGTGCGTTAGACAATGTAATAATCCATCAGACGAGCTGACCTGTCAATCCCAGAAAATGTCCCTTTGGTGTTGAGTAGGCCGAGTATCAGGCCCCACTGCTGAGGGAGGCAGTGTCAGATCTCCAGCCAGGAAGGGGAAGGCCGTTGCCACTATTCAATTCATCTTATTTGATTTAGCCCCAAATTACAAATTACAAACATTGCCTGAGAGGGATTTACAATCTGTTCACGTAGGACATCCCTGTCCCAGGCCCTCACATCGGATCCGGAAAAACTCCCCAAAAAAAAGCAACGGAGGAGGAGCCTCACCCCGGCTGGACAGAAGCAATAGATGACGTGTGTGCAGCGTTACAGAGTTACACAAACACATTCAATGAATATCACAGACATGTATATGAATAAGCCTGAGCCTATGGGACTTTTGAGCTATAATCAATATTTTTTTTTTCTGACTGTGCTTCCATTGCAGCCCAAAAAAACATAACAATCATGCCTTTTTTGGAGTGTCAAAGCAGAGGAACGCCGATTTAAAAAGAAATAAAGAAATAAAGAAAATAAAATTAAAATATATATATATATATATATATATTTTTTTTATTATGTGTAAAAGCAACACAACTAAAACAGACATGGAACAAACCACTGCGTTATGAAGTGATGAAAACAATATACACACACGTGCCACAGTCAACTCATACATTGAATAATTGCAGGTCATTAGATGTGACACCGGCTGTATGGATGGTTGGTTACTCTGCCCCTCTGGGGAAATAAATAAAATAATAATGATAATAATAGTGCATATTACACTCAATTATCTCTGATGCTGCTTTCGATTTACATATAACGCGCAATACGGATTTCTTCTTTATGGAGCTAAGTGCTCAGAAAAGTAAAATGTTGTTTAACTGTGATAGAGAAGCATTTTCAATGTATGTATCTAGAGTGTTTCTCTATAAGCAAGCTTTCATATGTTCCCAAATGTCACATCGTTATTAAAAGTATGAATACACTGAGGGAATACACACATACTGAAAACAAATCTATTTTTCCTCACCACAGGTCTGCGGACAGACGAGACCGTTCCATGGATACAATCATAGCTTCTCCAGAGCTCCCCACAGGCAGCTAGATTGGTTGCCACCCATCAATCCATTTGCTCCTCGTGTAAAAAGTGTACATGTCCTTGTCTGCGCAGCAGGCTGTGCTGTCAAGGAGCTCCTGAAACGGGGATCTACATGGCTGCAACATGGGAGCTTGCACACAAATGCAGATGTGCCTCCCTTTCTTTGTAACAATTTCAGTTTCAACAGTTCTTTCAGGCTGTAGCTAATATCTGTGAATGTGTTTGCACGCTCCAGTGAGCAGGCGGCAAGCGCTCTGACTGACAACCTGTGTTTACACCAAAGTGGATCACAGAAAGAAAAGAGGAGAATGCGTTCAAGTTGAAATGCAAAGTCGCCCGCCGTCGTAGGTTCCCGTCATCAGTATTCTGGGTCACTCTGAGATACTCCTTCATTTATTTATTTGATTCTGATTCTCACAAGGTCTGAGGCTTTTCATATCACTGTGTGATGGAATGTACCCATTGTTCCCCCCCCTGGGGATTAAACTGCATGAAATGTCAATTTGAAATAAATGGAGAAAAAAGCGATTCAAAATGCAACCCAATCACTCGGGAAGGGACGGCGGGATAGCGGTGGGAGGGACAGAGGGGAGGGAACAGGAAGACACCTGGGAGAGAGGAAGTAAGAGCAAAGGGCTCCAAGACGTCATGAGGAAGAAAATACATAGAGTGTTTTAATTCCAGAAACACCACTGCATTAGAGTATTTTAGAATGTGTGTGTTCAGCTGTGACTGTTGTTTTGTGTGTGTGGTGTTTTTTTCTGTCATTTAATTGCTCTGATAAGGAGTAGCACTCACAATTTCGTCGTATTCTATACTATTTCAATCTAGGCTTTCTATCCCGTTCTATAAAAGGGTAAAAAGATTTTGGAAAGAGCCGCCAAGCAAATTATTTTTTATCGAGTAAAAAAAAAAGCCATCTTGGAAGAAAAAGAGTTTAATTCCTTCACGTGTTGTGCTACGGGAGATTGGTCAAACCAGCAACCAATACGTCGTAAAAGTGCCACAGGAAGCACGGGTGAGGGAGGTTAATGAACCTCCGTTTTCCATCATCCCAGTGGGCATTTTTACGGGAGAAAAATTAATTACTTGTGACAAATACATCGGTGCTTGGACTGCCATTTCTGCCAGGCGACCTGTGAACAAAAACATTTTTCCACTGCGGTTATATTAGCCACGGACTCGCCTAATCAGGGCCGGATGCAGAAACGTGTCAACACACACAAAAGCGAATACGCAGCTGCATCCCTGGACTGACAAAAAATGCAAAGTTCCCAAGCTACGACTCTGATGGCATGCAAAGAAAAACACTATACTCCATTCTGCCTGTAATCTCTGGGGGAACCGCCACGTGAAATGACAGACATCCAACCTCTTGAGCTCATGGCTCAACCGTCTCTCATCCCTGGCGTCCTCACATGGGGGACTGCGGCAGGGCTGGAGGATGTCTTGCTTTTTCCGCAATGCAGCAAGACGCCCTGAAATGGGTTAATGAAATAATTTGTTCCCATCTTATTGCCATGAAAATAAAATGACGTGTTCAGTATCCCCCGTTAGCAGCATATTGACCCCATTAATCACCACGCTAAACGCCGTTTCCTTTTTCCGGTCAGTCTGAGGAACTGTCTGCTGGCTTAATGCTTTGCGGTGTCTGGACCATTATTATTAGGCTATTAAAGCATGTGGAGTATTAATAATTAACATCATGCTGGTGTGTAATTGCATTCATGGAATCCACAGAGACGTGTATATTGTATATACATTATGCACCAGCTGTATGATGACG
Source organism: Liparis tanakae (assembly GCA_036178185.1). Taxonomy (NCBI): domain Eukaryota; kingdom Metazoa; phylum Chordata; class Actinopteri; order Perciformes; family Liparidae; genus Liparis; species Liparis tanakae. The sequence goes on along the minus strand of CM070111.1, from coordinate 8,721,125 downwards.
TAAACATGGGACAAATGTTTAAAGATCACCTGACACCCAATGAATAAACCATGTGGGGGAGTACTGCCTACAAAATGAAGTCGACTGACTGTTGATCAATACATCCACATGGCTCTGCTCCCCTCAAATCCTCTGAGCCGTCCAGAGAGAAGAGTCCCAGAGGGACGGCATTCATCCTCACATGTGTCTCATAACTTTGCATGATTCTGGGAGAGCGAAGCAGAAAGACAAGGATATATGCATGAGCCAAGAAAGGGAAGTACAAAAAAGGTGAAGCATTTAATGTGGATGTCAGATCGAAATAAAGCGGGCGAGGTAATTCAACAGGGCGTTAGACACTACTGTCATCGAAAGCGCTGAAGTATAACGACAGTAGGACAATTAAATAGCGATCCCTTCCCTCTAATGGTGGAAGAATGACACATTAGAATCCAATGAAGTTGCACTTATTATAGCTGGATTCTTGCCTTTTAATGTAGGTGCGAGTGTCACGCTGAACTCACAGACAAATTACCCAGAACACCACAGCAATGACTGAATTATTGATTATGTAATATTGGATGACGGACACCTTAAGTGGAAACTTCGCCATGAAAATGGAGTCAAACATTTGAAATGTAACTCAAAGCCTCATTTGTTTGGTTAAGGAACAACAACTCATCCACTCTTAACATGAATACCCAAGATAACCAGAGCATAAGTTATGTGTCTATTATTATAACATTGCTTAGTTATAGCTGTAGAACTGTCTCACTAGTCACTACACAATAATCAGTGAAGGAAAAACTGCCATCAGTGAAAACATTAGATTTTCCAAAAAAGACAAATTAAAGCAAGTTTCTCTGTGTAATTTAATTTTCAGCATCACTGCAGCTTTCACACTTGAGCATAAAGCCCAACTATATTGTTGTTGGAATCACACATTAGGAGTGGCGCAGTATACTGTAAAAGCATTTAGCATTAGTGTGTATTGCTGTATAGAAAACAATTGACATCTTTGATCTATTCTGAGGTGATAATACGATAAGACAACAACAATTTATAACCAAGCTATAAAAAGGCATCCATCTGACACTAGATATGTCAAAAACAACAACACAATTAGCCAATAATTGTATTGCCAGCGCATACAAATCGTAAAAGAAATGTATTTAAATGTACAATGTAATCAAGCCACTCACTGTCTCGGTGGCCGGTTGGGAACCAAACTTAATTGACAGTATTTGGAATACTCTACGCTTTGGCATAGATTGCCTTTAAAGCTCTGTTAGTGGGACATGCATAATTATAGAAACAGAGACACAGATGCTCTGGGTGATATAATGGCATCAGAAGGCTCACTTAATTTAATGCAGGCACATCATTTGTCCTATGGGAGCTTTGTCCTAATACAGAAGCTTATTGCAGATTTAGTTAGATACTAATTTCAGTCATCACTCACTTATAGGACTCACGATTGCTATTGCATGCAATGGATAGGACATTTACCACGGTTCTGATTGTATATTCAATTTGTTCCCAAACTGATGGTGGATATGACCTGCAGAAAAAGAGATGTTCTTGTATAAACTTACCATTCCTAAATCTGATTTTGATTACAAATTATCGAAGTATAACAAAAAAAAAGAATGGCAACAATATTTTTATTAAGTTTAATGGTATATTTTCCTTGATATATATATATATCAAGCGTTTGATTCAAAGATCAGGATACAAGTAGACAATCATGCATGGACCCCCTCAGCCTGATACCTAGTGTATTCAGAGAGGGCCCTGAGCAGAGAAAGCGCGGCAGTTCAAATAGTCCATAAGAACAGTTATGATTGGTCCGGGGAAAAGAGGGCGGTGTCTCCTCATTGGTTCTTGCTCCTCTGCTTCCGCCGTTGCCGCTCATCCATTGGTTCTTCCTGGTCCGCCAGTGAATACATTTGTAGTGAAAGAATGTGCGAAAGGGAAAGAGGTGATTAACAATGTTGCTTCCTTTGAAGCTTCTTCTACTGGGCTGGGGAGTCTTCCATGACAATCTTATCTCTTCCGGGATGGGACGCGCTGCATCGAGAAGGTCGTTCTCAGGATAGTTACTCAGGGGCCCCTATAGGTGTGTGTATGTAGAGGTGGCAGAGAGGGCATGTGTGTATGTAAGTGTGTGTGTGTGTGTGTGTGTGTGTGTGTGTGATGTGTGTGTGTGTGTGTGTGTGTGGGCGTCAAAGGGAGGGCCTGTGGTTGACTCCGGACATTTGTTGCCACATCTGGACATGTTCTTATCTTAACTGCGCTCAGTGAAAGTCTCCAGTTGCTTTCCCTGAGCTGTGAGTATATAAAACTCTTTGTTCTAATCATCTCTTAGGATGAGCGTGATGCAGGGGAAAGGGGGGGGGGGGGGGTGCATAAAACTCTTTATTGCGATCATCTTGATCAATCAGATGCTGGAATGCCCTGCTGAAGCTTTTGACCTTCCGTGACCTTTCCACTTTACACATAATATTTATGCACACAATAATATTTATGCACACAATAATATTCTTTACAATATATACAATATATATATATATATATATATATATATATATATATATATATATATATATATATATATATATATATAATACCTGCAACGGCTGAAGTCAACTTTGGATCTGGGAGGTCGTGTGTTGCCCTAAATGTCTCTCCAGACAAGGCCACTGGGTTCCCTCGAGCATGATCTACTTGAAATGGTGCATCGTCAAAGGCTACGAGACTTGTCTTGGTTAGCCTTCCAGGGGAAGAGAATACCACGACTGTCCATGCTATCAGATATAAACGAATAGATGCAGTTGTGAATAGAAATAGGTGTTGATACGCTATGGGGTCATTTCTTTAAGTTAGGTGGAAGAAAAGAGATTTTGACTGAAAGTCATATCTCAAGAGATCACGTAAGGTCACGGCAGCTCCATGGGAGGGGCTCCATGGGGTTATGGATCATGTGCAGGAGGAGCAGCATTTGTAACTTGGACTGATTCACAACACAACTATGTTTGGATGAGGGCATGTTGTCTGAGAGAAGTCATGCTTCTATCTGGACACCATGTTTTACAAGCAGGGTGTTCGACTGTGAAAAGTAGAACAAAAAGTGGAACATAGAAAACTGTACTATGACACATTTTGTGTGTGTGTTATTCTTTTGTGATTGATAACATATTTACAGTATGGCATTAAAAATAAAGAAATATCTCAACAATGGATCCCCAAAGTTCACTTGCCAATAACACAATACTAATGATGTAATAAAAGGGGAGATGAGAAAGGAAGATATACAATAAAAAAGAGACCATATGCCTCCAGCAAAAGGAGATGGACGTGATGAAGTTCACATTACTTTAAGTTAGAAAAAAACACACATTAATATATATATATATATATATATATATATATATATATATATATATATATATATAAAATTTTCATATATATACATAAATATATATTATTTTCATGTGTCTAGAACTTTAGCTCCCAACAATTAATCACTTTAATAACGACTTGCTAGTTACACAATTATTTTATTAGCCTCCCTTCCGAATACAGTATATCATAATGAATAACTGCCATTAAATCTGACAATCGCACAAGCAGACCCTCCGCATGAAAAATAAACGATATTAGATCGTGGGTTTTTTCTCCCCCGCCATCTGTGCGACAGCTCAATTTCCTGTGCAAAGCTTTAATTTGGAGCGTCCTCTCTATAATGTATCGGGAATTTAGATGTTGCAAGGTCACCAAGGCATACAGAAGCAAGGGCCACCGTGCACATATTCATCTGCAAGGTGATTTCTTATTTGACCCTCCTACCACTGCAAAGCCACGGTAGAACAACGCGCGTTTTGAGCGGTTAACTTTTATTGGTATCCTCTTCAAACAGCCGGGGGGCATTGGGTTCTGACAGCTGGTCAGAGCTGAAAGAGTGATTACACAAATGTCAAATAACTCAAGGCCTCATGCAAAAAAGCTGTTAGTCCCACTGGACCACTTCTTCTCACCGACAACTGAGGAGCAATCTGTTGTGCAACGCTTATCAAATGAAATACTTCAACGGTTCTCAGAGCCAAAAATATTAAGGTCAAATATTGCACAAAACAACACATCTTGCACAAAAAACTCTCGAGCAACATCGACCAAAGATGCTTAAAAAAACAGATTGCTGTGCATCACACACGCTCGCACGCACACATACACCAAACTAGTGTTGTATTGATTGAGGAATGTGCTTAAATTAATCGCCTAAGGTCAGTCTATCGAGATAAACTGTTTTCTTGCTTCATTAAAGGAAACAACAACTTCTCCCTCAGTCATTAAATGTGAGTTATTGACTCCCAGCCCCATGACATTTTGATACAAAAGAAAAGTCCTACAGATTTTAGATAAACTGATTGCGTTCGCTGCCCTTTGTCTTGTAGAAAATGTCTTTATCGGACGTACTCCCATTTGGTTCAGCGACTGAACGTCTGTAAATGTGTTTCCAAAGAGGATGGATGGATATGACTCACAGCTTGATATGCTGGATATACTTTAGACCTGGAAGTAGAGCACGAGCTAATTTCCTTCTGTGAGTAGTACATGCACAGTTTGTTATGGACTGTACCATTTAATTCAGATTAACAATTCCCAAAATAAAAAAGGTATTCTAACACATAATCCTCTCTACTGCATGACTGTCAACAAGGGTTTATTCATTCAACTAATTGGGAGATCTGACACTCGGTGTGTTCGACCACAGTGAACATCATGTCCACGTTACTATTACAGAGCATTGCATGTCAACGAAGATTCATTGGCAGAAAAAAAGCACCTCTGCATAACTCATGAACCATAACACAACGTGGATAACAATAATCGTGCTGTGATGGATCACTAAACTCAAGCAAGTTTCAAAACCTTAGTGGGAATGGAAAATCAATGGCTGCCCTGAAGGTAAGAGAAACACACATAATTGATAAGCCATGGTGAATAGTCAGCAATAATATCTAAAGGACATGTCAGCTGTAGTTTAGTTGGTTAATACTACCAGGATGTAGCATCATGGGGACTGGGATGTGCAGCTCTACCCAGACAATGACGATGGAGACCAGGGTAAGAATAAACCGTTAATTTGAATATATCGATGGCCACATAGAAAAACCTCTTATCTGCAAAATGATCCAGAAAAAGTGTGAGGAACCTCCTATCTGCATTTTTATTGATTTGTATGTTGTTTTTTTGTATTATGTATTGGGTAAATAGCATTCTGCAAGAAAACAACAATTTTTTTTTCGTAGACAAACTTTACCTCGTTCGAGTTGTGTTCAAGATCTGAATAAATTTGTCAATAAATGCCATAACTGATACTCCCCAGCAGTCTTCCATGGCATGGCCACTGTGAGAACCTTCCCAGTGCATCCAGTGAGCAGAGCGGGGGAAGAGAAAGAACGTTAAATAAAAAAGATAGTCGTTATCGTTCCCGTTACACATGCAGACTAGTGTGTGCATCCATGCAGCAGTTAGTTATTACAGAGCATGCCATTACACACTAAGCCGCTCTTCACCAGTAAAACACTCAGGTGAACAACTGCCAATCGAAATGACAACATGTAATTTGCCTGCTTGTAATTTCTGACTTCACATGTTAACTTCTTCATATTTCTACACTCAATTAAATTCACACGGAACAAACCTGCCTCGAATTTACACCATGTGACTCTCCGTAGTGTTTCAGGGAGGAATTGATTGAAATTAAGCCAATTAAGGATGTACAAGGAGAGCCGGGGCAATTAGTGATTTGAATGCGTTGTGGAAATCCTGGAATCAAACAAACTAATCACTACACAAATCCTCCGCCTCAGAAACAGTCCTCTGATGCGGAGCAGGGAATAGCCGATTCAGACCAAAATATCTACTTCTGTGATGGCGGCGGGAACCAAGCTTTTGTACTGTGTAATAAAAAAGTAATATAAGTTGAATATAATTATGTTCTGAAAGTGAGAATGTGATTCCACTCGTATGATAATATTCGGATATGGATTAAACGTCGACTGGTTCGACAGCAGGTTATTCAAAGTTTCTGTTTTCAAAAGATTTGCTGAAACTTGAGCATCCAGACTCGGATGCTCAGCGACCCAATTATAAAACACGGCACTTCACAACGTCCTCCTTTTGATCTGACTGTGTACAGCTACGTGCCAGCATCCATGCTATAACCCGTGTTGGTATTAGCATCCAGCCATATCCGGCCCCTGTGAGGAAAGCAGATGTGTACACATTAGTAAGAGCATCCCTTTAGGATATCTCGTTAAATTGCTCAATCACAGCAGTGTCCAATCAACATTATCCACAGAGGATCCAGAGGAATATATATTTAATATCTCTGGCGTAGAGCTTTTGGTTTGAAGCTCTAAATCTTTCCATGTATATGAAGCACTGGCCTCTCACAATAGAAAGCCATATCTCTGGTCTCAATAGCATATTTCTTTGAAGGAACACTGACGATAATACAAGGTCAAGAGATTAATGGATTAGTGCGCTCATTAGAACCGCACACGGAGCTCTTGTGAAATAACATCCAGACGCGGTGCGCTTTCATCCTTCAAAGCAAACAGTAGCCACACAGAACAACATCTACAGTTTGGACGTGTGAAGAACAGGAGAACAGACACAGCCTGAAGTTAAAGGTTTTAAGATGCTGGTGGTGCGTCTGTGACCAGCGCGGCCACCCTGGCGTGACACTATCGTCAGACTCAATCTACAATATGCTGATTCTATCATAATAAAGAAAATTGGCTCAATCCCCGAGGAGAGGGGCCCTAATAGAAAATAATTCTGCCCTTGAAACACTCTGGGCCTGGTTTTGATTAGATGATGTTATCTTTGTTTAGACTTGAGCATCTGGGGCAGGACCATGTGTTCATATATTTAATTAAAATACCATTGCCTGCACTGACAAAGGGTACTTATCTCATCAAAGTGTTCACCCTGGATTTTTTTTTCTTAATTCAAAAGATTATCTTTGTTGATTGGCCATAGAGGTGGGATGGATGGGAGCGATGGTATGGAAGCTATTGGCGGTCAGAACACCGGCTCATCCGCTGTCCACCTTGACAGCACGCCAGACATCATCACTGCAAGCCATCTGGCACAGAGGCGGAAACTATTTTACCTTTATCGCCGCAATTTTATCATCCATCTAGAGGTTTGTGAGAGCGTAATTACAGCGTCATTATGGTTGTCAAAGCCGTGCAACAACATTTGTATTGCAGACCCACCAAACATGACCTTTGTATGCTTCTACACTAAGCCTCAGTTACTACCGCCATACAGACGGTGGGACACATGGGCCTTTGTTCTTTTAAATTGATATTTCTAAGTGGGATGCGACTATTGTTTTTTTATTTTCTGATTGATCTGTCTATTATTATTTTCTCTTTTATTTTCACAACTTATTTAATTGATCAGTTAGTCTATAACTTATCAGCATCATGTTATCATGAGCAGTCCAAAAGTCAAATAAAAGCAGAATATACTCACATATGAGAATTGTACAGCTTTAGTAGTCACACGTGTTGACTAGATTTTCAGACTTTAATACCGTAATTAGAAAAGTACTGATATTCTGTACCTTTTTTTAAAACCCCAGGAAATATTGGAACGACAATGAGGGCTTAAAATTGTATATTGATCAAATGTTGGACAGAAGAGAGCGGAAAGCTCAGCTGGTTCACACACACACGTGAATCACTGAGCAAAATATGAATATTGACATTGTTTCAAAATCTTCACTATTATTTTGTCTTCATTATATTGTTGACAGCACTGGTTACAACACTTTGACTGTCAGCAGCCCAGTCGGTCAATCCACTGATGGCACACCTCTTTTTATAAGCACACAGTTATGTGTTTGACTTTGTCATCTATCATATGAGCTGTGCTCTGGTTAAAGTCCCATTTTAAGAGACATGCTTTAGATGTTTAAAAGAACGCTCGTAAGATTTCAGGCAAGAATGTCGTCTTGATTGTAAAGACTGCCTTTTGCCAATAAAGTGCAATAAAACAAACATATTTAATTGTTTTATGACAGTTGGTGTTTTAGATATTGTGTAATTTATTTAATTTTACACTGCTGTATTTGTATTTGTATATATGTTGTGTATATATATACATACATATTTTATTTTGTATTTTATATTTCACTTTGTATAGTTATGCACAGTCACTGTTTCTTTCTTTCTTATATTTATATTTTATTCTTGTGTGTTTAGTTTATTGGTGCTATTGTGTCATCAAATTTCCCCTTGGGGATTAATAAAGTATATTTCTATTCTATTCTAATGCGCAGTGGGCAAATAGCAACATCACATCCCAGTAAATCAAATACACAAACATAGTTTTTGACCCCAAATAAAAGCATGTCTAACACAATCCCCACATATTATGGTAAATCAGCTTTGATCCAATCCAGTTTTTCAAGGTCGCTGCAACATCTCGACTCCCGACGGTAAACAAGACTCCCGTTGAGATGCGTCGAGCGCTCTGAGGCCGCCGAGACGGCCCAGGAATGAAGTAACAGGTGAGCTCCATCCCGCTGCAGACGTGTCTCTGGTTATGTATCCAGCAGCACGCTCCATCCTGTGACCTGCAGTAACACACACAAATTCCCTGGATAGCCATTACCGCTTTCCGGGGTAGCGTGCTCCTTCTCCTGTGGCCTGTGCACTGAAGATTATCCTCTAAATTAACTCACAGAGGATCCTCGTGAATGTCACGTAACCCGTTTGCCCCGTGGCGGGAGGGGCTCGTTTGCTCCTCCCAGGTGAGTAAGTGTTGTGCTACGCTCGGGCATTAAGGGGTACGTGGGTTTCGCTGCTTTTCCCCTCCTTCATAAAACAAGGACGCGATGGAACATGATGCAGTGTATTTATGCCGGAGGGGGACTGGGAGTGTGTTTACGATACACAGCGGTGCATGAGGGGAATTGACAAAAAGAAAGTGTCAGGATGACATTCAGGTGATTTATGTGAATAAACAACGACACAAAAGAGAGGAGCTTTTCAGTGACTAACCCACAATGAGAACTCGGATGAAACCTAGTCAGCTGGTATTTTTATAGTGATCAGTACATTCATGTATCAGTTGATCACCACAGCACTGAGCAGCAAAAACACAATCAAACATTTCATTATTTAAAAAATAAATAATAAAAAATGCCTTAAATTTACTTTATTCCAGCATCTAACATGTTAATATTTTCAGTCTTCCTTTCGTCTTATATGGCAGCGGACTGAATTGGTTTGGGGCTACTGGTTTGATAAAACTAGACATTTAGTTGACAGCTTGACTTGATGGGCAAATGTCCCTTTTTCTGACAAATAACAGACCAAATTATTACCATAATTGAAAAAGATGGTGGTTGCAGAACCAATAGCATTAGATTCTGATTCTAACTGTGTTCCTGAGGGACTATAACTTTCATTTTTGTATACAATGTTTTATTCAGAAAGGAGATTGAGCATCTCAAACTTTACATATGAATGGAAAATAAGGAAGCACCACAAATTAATGAATACAATGGTTTTATTCATACAATTGTTAGAAATTAGATGCATATTTACCATTTTTATATTTACACCCATAACTTGTTTACATATTATCCCTCTATACAGAAAGCTGTCATCAAATTCCCCATTCTTCTAAGTTCTGTGACCTTCACTCTTATTGCAGTATGGACCATCTCTAATATCTCGAGCACAACCACAGCCCCAAGTCCTGACCGCGTTGGGCCCCGGGTGGCGAACACTGACCAGATCCTCCCCTCCATCTTAAATCAATGTTATCTTGGCTAAAAAAAAGCCAGGGAGGTATTTTCTTTTATGTGCTAAGGCTGTCAAGTTGTCCCAATACACAAAGCTGGAAATGACATTGATTCACCTTTCATTTTGGAATCCTGCCAGGCATTCGGCCTCATTGATTTTCTCACTAGGGGGGCGAGATATAACCAATGTGCCATCTTTCGTATCACATCTGAGATACTCATATCCGGGTTTTCACTGACGTGTGTGCCTACATGCAAACTCACTTCCTCAAACTGCAAATGTGAGCATACATATGCACAGCTGATGGTACACACATGGTAGACAACAATGTTCCAACACATCGTCTCTCCCACAAACCGATGGACACCTGTCCTCATCATTGGAGGGTGTCGACAGGCCTTCGCTGTGGAATTGGATGTTAGTCACATGATCGATGAAGGGTCCAAACATGTTCATCCAACACGGAAAACAAAACAACGCTGTCGTTTGGAACCGTTGGAAACATATCAGATTATATTGATTTTCCAGAGAAAAGTACATCAGATGACTTGAACGTTCGCTCACATCAAAGATAAAATCAAACAACTCAGTCGTGAATTAAGAGATGGTTTGGAGATTGGGTCCAGAGCTGCAGGTAGGATGCAGGAAATCACCCTTAACTGTCAGCAACAAGGATATCTGCAGTCACAGCTTCCTTGGGGGCTTGACAAGTGTACTTATTTCCATCATAAGCATTTGCTCCATTGCGTTGTACTTTCGACTGTGAAATAAGGACACAGACAACATTAAATACTATTGTCGGCGGTTATCCACCTGAATGGGAGGGTTCGGTTTGGGCGGGGACACCAAGGTTGGGTGAAGGTAGGGAGTTTATTGAACAGGACACTGATCCGGTGGCAGGACGGGGGGGGAATGCAGACGGACGATGAGCGGGCGAGAAAACACGCAAATCCTGAGCACAGGGAACAGAGGTTAGGAGGAAGTCAAAAACACAAGACGAGAGCAACCGAAATACGTGAGAGGCCGGGAGTCGGAACACCACTGGGAACGGTGGAATAATCTGGCAACCGGTGAGAGGGTAGCCGAGGGGGTTTAACGGGAAGGAAATGATGATGTCATTGAAGACAGGTGCTGGAGATGAGGCCAGGTGCAGGAAGCCACGGCCATGTCTCACACACACACACACAAACACACACACACACACACACACACACAGGGAGCTGTGACATCATCTAGACTCTAGAGAACACATAGCACACACGTTCTATGTTGATGGTTTCTTTGGTTTCTCATGGAGCAGATGTCATATCTTACTTCGGGATAAGGGAGCTAAGCAAAAGTCCTAGCCAGCACAAATTAATATACACTCAGTGTATAAAAAAAACAGTGGGAATGAAAGATAGCGCTTGAATTTAAAATATCATGCGCTTACTGCAATCTGTGTCCTTTTATATATCAGAAAACATCTGCACTCCATTATCCGTCTGCATAGACAATGGGAGGTGACCTGCGGTGCTGTTTATTCGCTGTGGCATTTTGTGCCGCGCAAGCAAGTTCCCGGGCCAGCTTATGAGCTCGCGTACCAACTTATTAATAAAGTGGATAAGGAGCCAGAGTGGCATCTTCAGCACATTTCATGAACTCGGCCCAGTTTGTAAATGCCATTCAAAATGATGCAGCGGGGACAAACAGAGCTGTCCACGAAGCCGTGTCTCAAAGGGAAGATCCAGGCTTAAAGGGACAGTTCACCCCAAAATCTACTGTAGAGATGTGTCCTCCTAGCTTTGGTGCAGTTTATCAATCGGGATTGGTTTTGTGTAATCTGCACAGAGACGTCTGCCTTTTCTCTAATAGATTGGTAGTATACTGGCAATTGGGTTAAAAGCCCGCCCCCCCCCCCCCCAAAAAAAAAAAAAAAAAATCTACAGCAATGTCCCTCCAGAAGTCATGACAGAGTTACTCAAAATAATCCACAGACATTATAAGAGTTGCATGTTTTCTGAAAACAGACATTGCTGTTGAGTGTATTGTTCTAGCCCCACACGCCCCGTACCCTGTAGTCCTATTCCATTGGTCGATATCTCACACCCAGAGCAGATCTATGCATAGCACCACTGGTAAATGGAGAAAATCTGTGTTTTTGATTTTGGTATCAACTGTCCCTTTAAACCGGCGGGTGATGGAAGATCCCGGCTGTCATAAGAGGAGCCAGAGATCCCGGCCTTCACAAAGACCGCCATCAATCTCAGAAGCACATCTGTGCACATGGCCTGGATTCTTCCTTTTTATCGTGTTACAGCAGGAAGTTGTTAAAAATACAAAAGGCAAACATGAGCCAAATATACAGAAAGCTTCTGACCGCTGATACAAAGTAGAACAATTTATTAGTTCACTGGAAGTCTACCAATATACGGAATACACTAGGTTTATAGGTGCAGTGGTACAATGTGTACGGGTCATATTCTGATCATTGTGCATATCAGGTGGGCATTTTAAATGCACTACTTGATGCGTGTGTGTGTGTGTGGTTGAACAATGTGGTGTCATCACTGATGAAAGCTGTGCAGCACAACTCTCGACTTTGTGTTTCCTCGTGGAGACGACAGGGCACACTCACCTCTCTCCGACCTGCTGCAGGAGCGACGGTCCGGGTGACTTTCCCGTCTCCTGCTTAGCTTATCAAACGTGAGTCAAACATACAGTATCTGTAAAGAATTCATTGGTTACACCGGCAGTGATATTGAAATATTTATTACAGCTTATGAAATCCCTGCTTCTAATGTGAAGCAGACCAGAGCATACAGAGCACATCCACTGTTTCTGGGCCAAAATGTATTTGGCACTAAAATGGACAGAGGGCTAATGAGGGGTATTAACTGATAATTAAAACAAAACCAACGGGTCGGTCCATCATTTGGAGGTCCTTCGCTGGAATCCATATTAAATAGTTCCAAGACCCAGACAAAACTTTTGTCATAGCTAAGTGATGAATCTTAGTCAGTAATTTATTTGTTGGCAAACAAGTTTCACTGTTACAACAACTATTAGTTATGAAGTCATTCAACTTGGAAACCGTTACAAAAAGGAATAAATAAGAAGCCATAATCATAGCCGATAATAAAAACTTATCTGTACCACTAAACTTAGTTTCTTCCTCCATTCCATTACTGTTTAGTAAACAGATAAATAAATATATTTTCTCCTTGAGGAAGAAAAACAAAAACACTTCCAGTTTTTCTCACTCCAAAAGCTCTTTCTTTAATAAGTAAAACAACCATCTTTCTTTTTTGTACAAGTGCCTCGTGCTCATCAATGTTCCATTAGTTCTCTCTGGGAGCACAAAGGAACGCCCGCGGAGACGCACAATGCCCTGTGAACCTTTCCGAGGGACATCTCATGATTAACTGGGACTCATTCGGTCTCCGTGACGATCTGAGACTCAGAGCTCCGCTATCTACACAGAAAAGAAAGGAAAAATAAATCTATCTGAAACAGAAAGTCGACCTGAAAACAGAGATGAATATGTAGCACAGAAATGCCAGCACGACACGCGTTTTGTTGTGATATTCTGCTTCTATTTAGATGGTCAATTCTTGGAAAGTAATAGAAACTGAAGAAACAGACTGGTACCAGGACACCAGAGAGGCCAGCACAACAGAACTAAATTGCTCCTAACCACTACATTTACAGAGACAAAGGGTTTGCTCGGAACACAAAATAAAAAGCATACTACTGTGTGCAATGCTAGTTATCTGTACAATTACATAGAAATATCTCATAATTATCTTATTAGTTTTTTTCTCCCTCTTTTAACAACTGTTATTACAGGAAAATGAAAGAAAAAGAACAGCGATGCCTGAAAGCATACGATCAATAATTGCTTCATGTATTTGTTCAAAATGTGTGTTTGTGTTGTTGTTTTTTTCATTTTTTTCATCGAAGGGACACTTCAGCAAACAAAATGTGCTGCAACTCACCAAAGAGGAAGAAAATCTTTCAAAAAAGCAATATAGATACAGAAGTATAATAAAATAGTCCTTTTTTAAATTTCCCCTTTATTCTGGTGAAGTCTATCGTTTAGACTTGTATAGTTTTGGGCTATGCAGTTCATTCTGACTGTCAGACTATAGACCTACAAATCCTGTGTGAGTAATTGTCTCTTTTCACACAAAACACGCCAAACCACACGGGGTCGGAGGGAGGGGGGGGGGGGGACACACACAACATCAACAGATCCCCGCAATGGTTACCCAAATATAGTCACACACTAGGTCCCAAACATAGCGACAGCTTCCTGTTCGCGGTCAGTAAAAGCGACGAGAGTCTTTCGCTCTGCTTCAGTCTTTCGGGGGCACAGAATAAAAAGAAAGGCTACCACTGCCGACGACCGGAGGGACGAGGGGACACGGAGGAGAGGACGACGGCGAGAGGAGGGGCACTGGAGAGGGGGGAGGGTGGGGGGGCCTATAGGCTGGTCACCAGGTGCGAGGGCTCCGGCTGGGCTTCTTCCGGAGACGCATCCTCTTTGTTTTGGGGCACGATGAAGCCGTCGCTGCTCCCCCGCCCTAAGTGGTAGTAGGAGTGCAGCTGGTGGAGGTGGTTGCGGGAGCCCAGGTTGGGCATGCTCTTGTAGTAAACGTCGTCCGAGCTGGCCTCGGGGCTCTTGGCGTCGCCGCTGTCCTTGGCCTCCGCGGCCGCGTGCGGCAGCCCGGGCAGCATGGGCATGCTGGTGTACAGGGAGTCTCTCTGGTGGCCGTGGCCGGGCGAAGAGCCCTCGTCGGTGTCGGTGTGCTCGCTGGCGAGTAAGGGAAAGAAACTCTCGCTGTTCTCCTGGGGGATCCTCCTCCGAGACGAGGAGGAGGCGGCGGCGGCGGCGGACGAGAAGGGGTGGTGGGGCAGAGGAAGGGGCGGAGGCGCCGACTGGTGGAGGTGGCTGTGAAGGTTGTCCGCCGCCTGCAGTGACGGGAGTGGCCTCTGGGGCAGCAGGGGGGCGCTGGACTCCTCGCGGATCAGCTCCAGGCCCAGGCCTTCGTCGTGGTGGGGGCCGAAGGTGGAGTGGTCGTCCAGGCCCAGCGCCACGTTCATGCCCATCCCCATCCCCAAGCCCATCCCGTAGCCGCCGTCCTTGCCGCCGTTGCTGACGTTGTTGACCAGCTTGTTCATAAGGTTCCGGTTCTGCTCGGCGGAGCGCTCGTGGGAATTGTTAAGGTAGGAGGGGATGTAGTTGGAGGTGAGCTCTTTCAGGATCTTCTTTTCCAGGGTGGTCTCCTTGTGGTTGTAACCCCGATCAATGATCTGGACGCAGTCGCTCATGTACTCGGCGCTGGCGATGCTGTAGCTGTTGCCATGGTTACCATTCAGTGGTAGAGTATCCATGACACTTGTATCCCGGGCATTGTTCAGGATTCCCTCTGGAATGACAAACATGGATTGGGTTGGGGGGGCAGAGTGGGCAAATGAGAAGAGTGACATCTGATGGGACGTAATTACGGCGGATAAACGTCATCCGCTTTTAGAAACACAGTTTACCCATCAAATCCTGGAGCCCTTTTATTCTGAAAAATGCCCTGAACCCTCGAGCACTCACACAACTGAATGTCACGCACACCTCTATAAAGCACACTTTGTGGAAACTAAGACTTGACAGTATTTGGATTAGGAAAGACATAAATCACAACACACACACACACATATATATATATATATATATATATATATATATATATATATATATATATATATATATATATATTACCATCACAGACACTTACCTTGGTACAAAAATACAATTGTCTAAAACCCAATTTCCCTTTTCCTTATTCTATGACAACACTGATATATGTGGGACACACAACAACACGAAGCTCAAGCACAGCACGGACACACACAGCGTATGCACTGATCTCAAGCAAACACACAAGCCATGCAAGTAACACTTAAAGTGAACACAAAGCAGAGCAACAGCTGTAAACATGGACCCCAGCCATATTGTTCCATTTGAGCATCGCCACGTAACATTACAATACTGGAATATAAATGTTTCTAAATGTCCGCTTTGCCCGTTTGAACACATCTAGTCCTCTTTGTAGACATGAATTATTAAAACATATCGAGCCACATTCAAAGGAATGGGACTTTCTGTTTTCATATTTTATCAGTTTGACCAAGTCTATGCCATCAGCATTTAAGCAAGATTGACAATAATAATTCAAACTACATTATTCAAGGCTATCCAACTTGTTTCAAGTGTCAAGCGTACAAGTTTGACCTTTGGAGAACTTGACAGACTCATTACTGAGACCGTCAGAACGTATGTCGGCTTGATCAAAGGGAATAGTGACATATCATAAAAGAAATACCTGAACAAAAGGCCAATATTCATTAATAATAAAAATATTTCTATATTGATAGGCCTTATTTAATGTTAATGTGAGTAGAAATGTTGACTGTATTTTAATTAAATCCATCAGAGTGTGATATAGCAGCAAATGCCTGAAGTCTTTTTTGTACATCAATAAGTGCAAAGGATAATAAGCAGTGAAGTCCAGGATGTGATTTAAACTGATTTTTTAAATGGTGAGGGCCTTTGTCATAAATGAACGCTATTACTCACAAAGGGAATGACATTTTGTTTTCATTAGCTCTTTGTCAGCATCGAGTGAAAAGAAAGTAAAGCCAAAGTCAATTACATTTGATAAGCAATGTTTAGTTTGACTCCCATACTTGTCTCTCTGTAGGGCTCTTTTTGGGACGGCATGAGGGGAAGGAAAGAAGAAAAGAAAACACAATAAGCATAACAGTGACAGGAAGAAGAGAAATGTGCACATACAGTATGCTGATGACGCATCAAGAAAATGCTGCTGGAATGCAATCGCTTTATCTATCGTGCACATATTGTGTACCCGCAGAGGAGAACCACCACGACATATCAGAGGAGCAGAGATAGAGAAGTAAAGAGTTGTTGCAGAATCCTGGGGGGGGTAACAGAGCAACGGGAGTATGGTATCAAATCCACCAGTAAATCATTTGATGAATTTGCATTTCCATCCTCCCAGATATGTCTTTAACATCTATGCCGATGCAGGTGAATTATAGCCCTGTCACAAGCTCCGAGGAACTACTTGTATTGTATACATAAATTACTCCATGATCAAAGCTCTCTGAGTTTTTATCTCAGATTCACACAAGTTTCTCAGCTTTACAGCCTCAGAGTCACAGCGATCTCATGTTGACTGGCAAAAGTTGGGAACAAATAACTGCTCTGCATACAGAAACAATGTATTTCAATAGCCTGATCCCAGAATAAAATGAATATATTTTTGGTTTCTCATACTCAAATTCAGATTTATGTTCTATTCAAGTACCAATATATCAAACCCCAATCGCCCAAAAAGCTAACCAACGTGTAGATCAAATTTACGTTGACTTAATAACCCTCATTTTGAATACATGAATGAGCAATTTATTCTTTGAAGGAGTCGGAAAACGAAACCATTTATGGCTTAAAATGGAAGGAATTATATTCATGGAACTATTTAAACATTAAGAAAATCAAATGAATGGTAATCCTCAATTTTGCTTTTCAGACTATTTTATGGAATAGAAATTAATTGCGTTTTACATCTAATTGCAATGTTTGACGATCTAACAGGAGCAACTTAAAGAGTTAAAAAAAAAGGTTAAAAAAAGGAGACAAAAGACATGGCACACAAGCTTCACTGACAACATTAGAGCACATGTAAAAATAAATGCCCGGGGATGTATCTAGCTTCCAACAGGCACACAGTTTTCATCATTTTTACAATGTCAAAGTTGGCCAAATGTCTGGTTGTGCACTTTGTAACTGATCTGAGACTTGATACACCCCCAATGAAAAACCCCACAGCAGAACACACCTGTAGGATTTTTGTGACAAAGCTAAGACACAACACCTAGAGCAGTGTTTTTTTTTTATCTATTCAAAGCCCTGTAAAAACGCTCACGGGTGAACACTGGTATTTCAGCTCAGTGCGAGTCTGTTACTTAGAACTCTCCAATCATAAAGTCGCTTTCTGTTCCTGGGTGTGAACAAAGATGTGAAACCTCGCCGTTTTTCCAGGACCAGACAGGAAGAAAAAAAACACTGCCCTAGCCACAATGTTAAAGAATGAAAAGAAGCTAGCACACCTTGTGTGTTGTACATGCCCAGTGGGTTGTTATAGACTGCCGATTCCCCAAGCAATGTATTATAGGGATTGTTAGTGCCATGAGGACGTAGGAGTGCATTAGGTATAAGATGGTTAGCCATAGCCCCTGGAGCAGCCAGAAAGAGACAGAGTGAGACAGAAAAAAACAGGAGAGGAGAAGAGCGTTGAGACAAGGTAGGTGGGTAGATAAAGTGAGATTTGGACAGAGAGAAAGAGAGAGAACATACATATCAGTTGGAGCAATGACAACCATTAACACCCGAATGATCACACGATCATTAACGTCTGGGGCAGAGCTGAACTGACATGGCTAATGGGCCCGCTGGAAAGTGTGTCGATTGTATTGTTAAAGTTATAATATGTAACAATTTCCCGACAAAGAAATGTATAGACCGATACAAAAATAAAAAGAGTAAACACCATTTGGAGCCCACATGGGGATGTAACCCCGAACCAATAAGCAGGGTGTGCAGCCTGTTCTCATTCCCAAATCAAACAGCGCCGGATACAAAGCAAAGGAAAAGGGGTTGTTATGTGTTTTTGTGCGTCTGTGTGTGCGTTCCTTCTCTCGCTGTCTCGGCTGGATTGTGAGAGCAGACCGCCCGCCGCAGGATGACATGCGCTTTGGGCTGCGTTCATTCAAAATGCTGCACCTTCCCGTGGTTTTGGGAGGAGGGATGGGTGGGTTTATCTGTGCTATAGGATGTAACCGTTCTAAAGCACAAATAAAAATAATGTTTCATTCTTCTGATATACAGCTTTGTTCTCTCTATTGCCGTTACCTCTCTTCATTCACTCCCTAGCCCGGCCGACCACCGCTCCACTATGAGTCTCTCGGGCACATTAGCGTTAAGTCTGTTTCACATTCAGGCGACATACGAGCGTTAGACATGAATTACAAAGAAGCCTCGGCACGGCCAACACAACACATCGACTTTCACATGTCTAGACTCAAACAGGGCACAATACGATAATAACTCGGGACAGTGTTTGATCTGAGGTTTGAAAATAAAATAGAGTGCTATTTTAATTGACCGAGAAACACTTCCCTGAACAGAGATTGCAATGATTAGCTTTAACTAAGAACCAGATTATAGAGGATTTGATGCAACCATTAGCATGACAGCAGTAGCCAGGAGGTAGAGGGCAAGCTTATGTATTTTTATATACAATACTGCTAATGGCCAGAAGGGGGCAACTCTTGTGGTTGCAAAAATAAGTCAGTATGTATAGAAGTCTTTGATGCAATGACTTATCACTTGATTTATTTCCTCAGTAAACACTCAAAAAGCTGTTTTTTGTATATTTTGGTCACCGAAACATGTTTTTATATAATAATATTAATATTCAGCATCCGGTTGAACCCTGAGATATAAGGACATGACCGCAGTCCATTCTGCTGATCTCTATATGTGTTTGTTTATATTATATTAGAACATAACCAAATGAGAATAATATTATTTATTTTATGTATATGTAGTCCAACAAAATTAGTAATTGTGACATGTCCTCTATTTAATGAAAATAGTTATTACTTTAACCTGAATCCCTTCAGAAAAAACAAACATTGGCTAATTTTTAATTAATGTGGCACTCATCATCGGATACTCATTGCTATGATTTTGCCCAAATAACACATCATTTCCTCAACCACACAGCATCACACCATAGAAACATTCGCCGTCTGAGCCCTGTGATTAGCTGCATATTTGAGAGCTGCAATCTTAGACATGAATGGGGCAGATTCCCGATGTTTTGTTTTTTTCTTTGCCGTTGATAGAAACAATTAATTTGTTTAAGTGTTTGAATACATTATGCACAATATCAGATATGCCGGAAACATTCGCGTTCATTTCCTGTTTACAAGACCTGTCAACATGTCGTTATGCTATTAATTCTAAAGCAGCAAATTCAAGACTCAAGAGGACCAGACGTGTGTGTGCTTCCAGTACACTGTGCCACAACAAGGACATGTATTTTATATGAGGTACAAGTACACAGGAGTGTGTACTGTTCTAATGCTCTGAATCTGTCAAACAAATTAAGAAATATTTGTTTATTACCTTGCGACACTCTTTTAAAAAGTTGGTCTTTTACTTTTTGGGGTGGTTCTTATTGAATGAAAATGTTCTATGTTGGAAGACTATCCTTAATGACATAAAAAAAAACAATAACAATGAGGTGATTTAGAGTCTTCTTTAACCATTAATCAATATTTAGTTTAAGTGGAGTATTTATTAGCCAAATTATAATTTAGCTTGAAAAACAGAATGTTTTTATTTTTTATTTTCAAACAGTAATTTGTTGTTGCAGTTTGCCCTAATTACAGTGTATTCCATGAACACTAGCCCCCTTTCAACCCTCCCAGTGACAAGACCCCCACTTATTGTATCTATGCTGGATACATTGGACAATTTCCAAAGCTTCACTGCTTGCACTGATTGTGTGGCGCAATCATCCCGAATGCTGGGATGAATTCAACATGCAAAGCCCTCAGGATGAACGCATGACTTCGCTCACTTGAGGAACGCAGCGAGAGCGTCAGCTGCAAGCTGCAAGCTCGCTCTCAAGGTGCCACAGGGGGGGGGGGGGGGGGGGAGGTGTGGGAGAGGTGTGGGAAGCCAAACGGACGAATCAGCAAGAAAGAGTGGCTCCTAAACTCATAATACCTTAATAACAACACAGAGGGAGTGGAGTTGTTTTTGTAACTGTTCCTTTTGATACTTATGATGGCTGGGCACCCTCTTAACTCTTGTGAGTGTCGAATCCAGCCTGGTGAGAAGCCAAGGGTCTAACACTGCGTTCATAATTACTACCGTCGCCTTTTGCCTTTATGGAAAATCTCTGTATACTTTTTGAATTTTTCTCCAGCCCCACCCTCCTGCCCCAATTTAGCCTCTCCACAATGGATCAAGACTGTCTGTTGATGGTGCTGAGCCGAGTGTCTAATTATTGAGATCTTGACACGTCTTCCCTGTGTCGAACATTAATCCATCATTGTAACTATGCATTAGTGTCGACGGAAGCAGGCGCCCAGAGCGAATTTAGAGAGCAAGTAGTGTGGAACTCCATCAAGAGATGTGATGAGGGCCGAGAGTGTTAGGGATGGATGCCAGCCAGGGCGGTATTTGCCACTCGGTGTCAGATGTAGGCTGTGATCTATTTATAAGTTAACTCTATTCACCGCACCACTGTCAACTATGGCAAAATACTTTTTATGAACGTGTCTCTGAGAGGGAATTCAACTGAATTGATTTTTTTGTCTGTTTTTCACTTTTCCTGAGATTTAGCCCAGTTTCCATTTCAAGGTATTTGCAATCAGATTTTCACCGCTGCTCCAAAGCTGGAATTTTCCTTTCATTACATTCACTCTATTGTGCTATTAATTGTTTTATTTAAATTATATATTTTTTGGTAAATTCCTTTAATTTACTAGAGGGTAGAAATGATTTGTTGATACTTTAAAATTAAAAAGAGCAAATCATGATTTTATCCTTTCTCTCTGTGCCTTGTATTCATTTTCACAATCTCTTTCATACAGGCCACACTCTTGCACCAAGCAATTTCAGTAGTTCCATTTAACTTGCTTTTATATTTTGTGATAATTAAAATGTGGGTCGCAAATGTGTCTTTCGCTTGACATTATAATCGTTTGGAGTATCTGGTGAACACTTTTGTGAAAAGACTGATTTACATTGACTCAAGGTTTGTAGTTGAAAGCCATGCTTTTACAAAAAAGGTTTTCAGAATCCAAAGTCATTGTGTCCTTTTAAATGGAAAGCGAAGGCAACTCCAAAATAAGAAATATTCTTTCTGAAAAACAGTGTTGTGCATTAGTAGTAAAGTCTAAAGGTGAAGGCCGTTGTATTGAAAGTCATTCAAGAAAATAATCGCTGCAGGACCAAGTACCTCTGTTAAGTGATGCAGAGCTGTTGATGTCGCCGGTCATGAAAGAAGACTCTGACTGTTTTCTGACTGTGTCATTCCACATTCGACGGATGCGACTCTGCAGGGACAAAAAAAAAAAACGTGTCAAAACATGTCAGAATTCACTCTGGAAATAAATAGAGCTCACAAGTCACAGTCTGCACATGAAGGATAACATCATTGAACTGAAAATCAACCAAACATAAGCAACATTATTATATATTTAAAAAAGTGCTATTGCACTCACCTAATGTCAAGCATAATAAAGAGTAAGATTCTTTTTTTTTAAACTGAGTTTTTTAATCAAGTTGTTAAGCCATATAAGATGTGGCTATAATACACCTCTAATTAAAGATGAGCACTAGCTCTAAGATAGGTGAAGTCAATAATAAAGTCATCAGTCAAGCTTTACGAATCAGTGTCTCAGGTTTCAAACCCTCAATCCAAAAGCGTTCATCCTGGTTAATTATGTTAGAGTCCCCATGAGCGTGTGCATAACCTAAGAATCTGGGTATTCAACCAGGGAGCTGAATACTCTCGTATCCTACTCCAGACGGGCTTGGCAGAGGACTTCAGAGATCTTCAGATTGAAACACGTAAAAATATTGTTTAAAATGTTTTGTGATGAAATGCTTCACATAAAAGATAAAGAATGGTCCTCTTTTGGGGGGTTATAGTCATAATTTATGTTGTTAATAACATGGCACGGGTCTATCACCTTTACAATGCCCAAATACCAATTCATTGTGAACCACAAGCACAATATAAGATAACGACAGGGACCAAGAGAAAAGTCGTGCGAGGAAGCAATGCGATTACGTTTTTCTGCGACTGCCTACAAAGTCACCGACACTGCCGTCCTTATCAACTGCATTTGAAACAAATGTCACACCACCACCACCATAACCTCCTGGATCTCTATTTGACATTCAGACCATGAGCATGTTTTTAGACATAAAAGTTACACTATCGTCTCAAAGGATGTGGAAGAAATGCCCACGCGTGTTATGATCAGTACGGCACTTCTGTGTCACCCCCAGGTGACACGCAGCTCTTATAATCTAACAGGAACATATCCTGACAGAGGATTTCATTAACATATTGTACGTCATGTTGTCCCCGGCACTGAAGACACAGATGGGTTGGAAATGACACTGCTGCTACTTCTTGTTTTTTGGACGGATAAAAACTTGAACCGTTCGTAGCCGGCGGGTTCGAATGTACTCTGCTGATTACACATTCATTTAGATGCCTCAGAGTTAGCAATAAACATGCGCGTCTTTCTGAGTGTTTCCATTCCTGTCTCGCTCATATAAAGCGACTGAGCATGAGGTTAAAGCCGTCTTGTCAAAGCACTGCATATAATTAAACGCTTTGATCTGAGAGCAGAACCCGGCTTGTATCGTGGGTTGCCTCTGCACGCTTGAATCTCAGGATTATTTTTATAACTGAACACTGGAAGGAAATCACAATCTTTAGAATATGGAAATTATGTTCAATTACAGTGTATCATGGCGTTTTATCCTATACTTCATGTCAATGTGGGCGGAATTCATTAACTGTACAAGGGGACAGAATTCACATATTTTGTACAATCTGTGAGCATGAACACATTCCTCACAATACTCGAGCCAATACTTTAGTCAACGTCGCTGTACCACTGTGCAGCCTGCTCTACTGGAAATTAATTGCAGATTTGTATTTTAGCTTAAAAACATGCACTAATATTTTCTGCTATCATTTTGGAAAATAAGAACATATGCTGTACTTCCTTGCAATCTATCATGCCTATTCACAAAGGTTATAATAACTTAAGCTGTAGTTGGGCGACATGCAACACTTTAAAGTTTCCTTGCGTCTACATTCTGTTAGGAGGTGCACGTCTAATGGATTATTATCTAGGAATGATCAACAATAAAGTTAAGTGGTAATCTAAAACCAAATGAGAGTTAATTAGTTCAGCTAAAGAAGAATAAATGCAGTGAATCAAGGATGAAAACAAGGAAAACAAAAAGGAGAGTATAAATTTGGCCACCTGTGAGCCAGTAGAGTAACGTCCTGGAGCACGGGAGGCGGTGCCTTTTCCAGAGCCGATGGAGCTGTCCACACTCTTCCCACTGCAGCAGTGAGTACGCAGGCATTTCCCATACTCCTTACGCACCTGTGTGGAGTACAAGTAGTTACAGTGGATGCAATCCAGCCACCGGACCCAATCCAAGGGGAACAATGGCTCGTTTGTTGCATTTGGAGGCGCTTTTCCGGCATAATTGCCGGAGCGTGAAATGAACCCGACGATCATCTGATTTCACGCAGCGCGTCTTGACAATAGCCACACACCTTTTTCTGCAGCACGCAGTGGAAGATGAAGATGAACATCCCTTGCAGGGAGTTGAAGATGGTGAACAGGTAGGCCATGACCACCGTGCTCTCGTTGACATACATCAGGCCAAAGGCCCAGGTCAGGCCCAGCAGGCAGAGCAAGGCAATGGCCCCAATCACCCAGGATCTGGAATAGAAAACAAACAGCCATCTAGAAAACCACTTGAACACATTAGAATGCTAAAAGTGATTTAAGGCTGGTTTTGAACCTGGGGGAAGTGTGAATTGTACTAAACACAATATGCTGTGACAAGAAATGGAGGTTTAAAGCCACAACGTAAACGACTACGAAATTAGATCTGTTCAACCTCTCTTTTAATCCAGTTAAAGGTTTTCCTATGCACAAACGTGAAGAAGGGGAAGAAATTGATGTGAAATGACAATGGCTTTAATCTTCATGAATATTGATTAATGATATACGTCTGTTTAAATAAGAGGGTAACACATATGGCATTTTCATTAGAAGACTAGTTAAATGTTGGAATATAATACCTAAGGGTTGGGATAAATCCCTTGTAAACTCTTGAACTGAGATTAATAACAACAGAGTCTATAAGGGATGGAGGGCTCTATCCCCATGCAGGGTACACTGTGCAGAGAAGAAGTGGACATTTTTCTTCACCTGCACCCTTTTGGTACAGAGGGGGAGTTAAAATTAATGTCCGATTCTTGCCCACATTGTTCCAACAGACTGCATGCTCCCAGTCTTCCTTTTGAGTGAGATAAAGTCATTTAGCAGCCATCTGACGGAGGCAGATATATGTTCTCTCTGCAGCCTCTAATTTGAGTGCCACGCATTGTCAGAGCACAATAACGCACACAATCGGATCATCTTAAGTGTGTCAACAATGCCTGTCTATCTAATACATATGTAAACATATCGGCGGTTGGATATATCTCACCACTCTGACACCTGGTGTTGTCAACCTAAAGCTACTGAGAGCAACATGGGGATCAGACTCCTGGTCATACCACTTAGGGTTCAATTTCACAGCGATGTGACCGTGCATAATCTTGCATACTGTCTTGCTTACGACTAATTTATTGCATGCAATGTCTAAGTAAAAACGTGTTCTTCTTAGGCTTATTGCATTACATAAATATTGTACATCATTAAGAATGGTGACTGCCAAGCATTTAATAAGTCCAGAAATATGAATTTATCTAGTTGAAAATTATTCTGTGGTTAATACGGCTACATAAAAATGGATTTAATACCTGTAATATAAACTGTTTGAATCATGTATATGTTAATGTAAGGTATTTCAAGTATTTATATACTGCTTCTACCTTATTATTTTAACCATTTTGTTCTCAGTGGATGCAGATAGGGAAACAAGGGCTGATATTACAGTGCTAATATATCCATAGATGCACTTTGAAGATGCAGGTGCCATTTAAAACTAATCTGGCTCGTCACATCTGTAGACTTCGTACATGTAAGACAAGAGTGCTGTGTGCACACAACTGTGGCCTTCAACATGACTGAGTACTCCACAATAAATCATGATTCAGAGAGGCAGCTCGACAAATTTGGGTGCAGATTTGTTCATAAAAAAGAGCAAATGAAAGATGAAATTATGGAAAAATGGCCTTTCAATTTTGTCTTACTTGATCTCAGGTTCATAGTCCTGATAGCTGAGCGATATGACGAGAGCAAAAATAACAAAAAAGAAAATGAGCAGAAATCATTAAATTCACTGAACAAAACATGGACAGGCGTAATCAAAATGTGTGGCTTTAAATACAACGCACAAATGTAGACATTAAGAAGGAAACAATACACCAAGAATGGAGGTTAATTAATTTGGAGCTAAATTCACAGCAGTTACATCTAAACATCAACACGAGACATTTTGGGAGGGGATTTGTTTGTGATTTACAGGTGATAACCCTCATTATCCTGGTTCACTGAAGTATCTCGCTTTCCTCATAAATGCTGGCAGACTTTCACGTTCAGGCTATTATAAATTGGCCAGGTGTGCGGCAAAATAAATGATTTATGATTCCACGAGGGCAACCATTAAGCATAATTTTCCCAGGGCCGTCTTAATGACCTGGTGGGAGAGGTACTTCATCAAGACGACTGCCCCCGGAGTGGACACAGAAACACAAGCAGTGGGCACAAAGAGAACACAATATTGTCCTCTAACGAGTGGCAGTTTTGTTCGGCAAATGGTTTATGATGAAGACGCAAGAGGTCATGAGAAATGCATCAGAGTGGACAGGATATGAAGAGGCTGCGACTCCTATTGCACATGGCTTATCTTCCTCTGGAGATACAAATATGGGAATTAGTTTGAGAGCTGGATGGAAGCAGCCGTAAGGCAAAACTTCAGAGACTTCAGAAGAGTCACTGAACAGCTTCTGAACTAAGAGGGTGCATTTCAGTTGAGTTTGGTATCCGGGCAGAACTGCTGCATGCCTGAAAGCTGCTCATACAACTGTTACACATCCTCTGGGTTCATATTTTTGACCCTATTATGCTCAAAAGCGTTCAAGTAAGGAGTAGTACTTGGTACGGCAAATGTTATGTTATTTATTAATAATTCTAATTAAATGTGTATTTGAATCACATGTGTTTATGCTAAATATAGCATCCAAGCAATAGAGTACTTACTATCAACTGTGTTTTTTAGTAAACCATCTATTTATTCGAATGGCTGTGCAATATAGATACATATTATCCATCTCTGAGGGTTGCAGCAGGGCACTTCTAGGCTTTGGAAGCACACAAAAAGAGACTTCATTGTAGGCAATCGTCGGCAAAAATGTGTCATTTTGAACGGAGAACCCCTTCAGACTGGCATCCAATTAACACCAATTTCCTTCAAAATGACTTCATTTGCAGAGGTGCCATTCACTGCAATGTCTCAGATCATTTATGCATGAGATTGCAATTGGTCAATTCAACCGGTTAGAAATCTGTATGAAGTCTTTTTATAGGCCGTTTCTGGGAGGAAAAGAGGAAGTGCTGTGATCAACCTGACAGGGTGTTAATTATTTAACCAAGGTATGCTTAATGTTAATCTCCTCAAAGTGTTTAAGATATCAATAGCGCAACGTTTTTGATGTTGGCAGAGCCGCTTTGTATCTTTGAATTCATCCGTCTTAGCATATTTCAGTTGAAGTCTCTTATCCGTACGGGGAGGAAGCTATGAAAGTCAAAAGTCACACCTTTCTCAAATTTCGTTTTTTGCAGTCCATCATATTCTAAATACATCAGATTCAGAAACAAGCTCCGTATGTGAAATCACAAGAGTGCAAAAGTCATATTGTAATCCATGAATCACGGGCCAGTGGCAGCCGCTGACTCCATCATGGGGCGAGGAGGGAAAAAACACATCAAACACAATATCAATTCTACATCCTCGACTGAGAAATGTTGCATCTTACCGGTGCCATTCTACAATAACACATCCATCATAATAACGGTGGCTAAAGTGAAGAAGAAAAAATAAATGGAAGATGAAAAACAGAAAGATGTTATAGATAAACACAGCCTCAGATGAACAAAAAGAAAAGGCAGGATGTGTGTGCTAATCAAAAGACAAATAGAGGGGGGGGGGGAGAAAGAGATTCACAGAGAAGAGATGAAACATGCACATAAAAACAAAGCAGCGTGATGAAATCTGAACCAAAAATGTGACATCAAACCATTAGCAGGATGCAAACGGCAGAAATATAACACAAAAGAAGACACATCTCATTATCCAGAGATAGATTGACCTAATTAGCGCATAATATCATCATCATCCAACTGGTTCACCTTGGTGACTCGAAGAAAAGCTCATTGGGAAACAACCGACAGCTACTCCACATTGGACACTAAATGGTAATTCAACCCATGTTGAAAACTGAAATACTGATTTTTCCATTGTACTTATCTGTTGCTACTTGTTTATGAGGAAACAGACCGTGCCTTGATGTGTTTGGCTTAGCAGTATTTTTAGTAAAGCTAGTCGTCTGAATGTATTTGTCGTGAGTTGAGACTTAAACCCTGTCAGATGAATGAGGGCTGACAAAAGCAGCGCGACTTCATACTGTTTTCCAACGGTGACCGTTTCGGAGAGTGAGCAAGTCTCGGGGGTCAAGAGGTCAGTCGTTTTGGAACATTATGTGAAGCCGGTGTAATAAATCATATGCCACTGAGAACTCCGGCAGTGAATATTTTACTGCACAACAAACTACGCAATGTGTGTTGGTGCACCGAATAACGGCAACATAAAGAACCGCCGTGGCAAATATTATCTATTCTAGAAAACTATTCCAGTATTCTTGATCAGTGCTGGTCCGGTCGTGGACTGGAGCTTCATCAAGCCTCTCTGCGAAGCAATCTTTTTCTACACGATGTGTCGGGATATAAGCTGGAGAGCCAATCAGGGGGCTGCAGGTGGTCTGCCTGCGTTTCTGCCAGCGGTTGAATCACGGTAAGTGCCTAGTTTATCAAGGATGTTTGACCTTGGGTATAAATGTCTATGCATATGTTTTGGTTGGTTTTTAATAACAAATTTGCTGCCGATCAGAACCTACCCTGTGAGCAGAGTACGTACAATGTTATTTCATTCAATAGGAAATGTCTGGGAAGAGCACAAGTAGATCATTTGGAAGCCACGTCTTGATGGCTGTGTCAATGATCCAGGCATCTGCTTCAAAATTCTCCATTCATAGCCCATTGTCTGTTAATTCATTACTACAAAGTGCAGTGCACACACGTGATCCAAGTTTTCTTTGTTACACTCCTGAATCAAATAGGACCAAAACACATAAGCTGTTGTTTCACAGCATCGTATTACAACCTCAGACAAAAGAGAGGAGGTCAAGTTTGGACTGACCTGTCATTAACATGGCAGGAATGTATTTGCAGCTGATTATAGCTTTGACAAAGCATGGCAGAAAGAGCAGAGCAGCAAATGGCGAGATCTTCATCAGATAGATGAGCAATAAAACAAGGATGAAAACATTTTTGGGGGAGAATTTCTTAGTTTATGACAGTTAGTGACACTGTGTACATGTCTCAGTGACACTGTGTACATGTCTTTAGTAATGTAAAAGCTGGAGCAATAAGTCCCTGTAGCATCCAATATTTGTTTTACATTTGTATTCTAGCCAAGTAAGCTTTAACTTATGGATATATGATGCAGTCGCCAACTTAAAAATAAAGCCATGTGTGTGTTCCACAGAAGTGACACGTCTGGTGAACACTGCACACGGTTAAATGTCACCTCTCCGCTTCATGTCGTCGCGAGGTAACAGTCGTGTCAGTGCGGGTCTCACTTTGGTCCTGCTCAAAAGCAGCACTTAAAAATCACAGCTGCACCCGGGAACATCCTGCAGTGAACTTGTGATTTAAAAACAGAGTACGGTCTGACATGGTGCTGCTTAAGCATGCTACGTCATGCTTGCAGAGTATTGTTTTGTTTATGTGTGTATCGCTGAGCTGAGAGGAGCAGGGCCGACAGGGCCACTGTGCTGCTGAGACACAAACTGTGTTGTGATGCCACAGAAAACTGCCAGAGCGCCGGCCATAAAGTAGACTAACATGTCCAGAGTGGCTTAAAACAAGTGAGGGGAGACAGCAAAAAGAGAGAGGAGACCCTTTTCCATCACAGAAAACCGGCCGCGAAACAACCTCACACCACCTGTGGAATGAATAACCCTGTTATGCTACAGGGCAACGGGGCCTTAAAAACTACTTTTTAAACAGTTTATTCACATCCAGGCAGACAGTATGAAACCGTTAGATGTTTAACTGATAGTTTCACTGAACCAATCTATAAAGGTAAATCAGGGGAGTGTAATGCACACATCTTTTCAACACTGCATGAGACGACAATACATGTCAAGCTTTAGTTCTTAAAGCCGCACTAATCAATATCTTTAGTGTAAAAATGGATCACATTACTGAATTGATTAGAGTGTGAAGGACTTTACACAATGGGGGCAAGACAAACCAACAGGAACATACATAATACCTGAAATACTATAGTATATGTTTAGGGCTTTTATTGTGAAGGTAGGAACAAAAGGACTGAATGTGGTATGTGCTGCCTTTGTCAATATAGTTTTCCATCTTGGATGGGACTACAAAGCCTCTGTGTTGTTTCATAAATATAGGTGCAACTGTTCTAAAGAAAATATATATGGACGTGCAAATCAGTCGCTCGAAAAAAATGTCCCCAGTGTGCAAAGGCCTCACGTCTGCACTCATCATCTCACAACACTAAGGCTACTTTGTAAAGCTTTTTGACTTTCGTATCATAAGGAATTGAATGAGCTTCTTGTATTATACGACATACGTCTACATCACATAACAAAACTCAATAAACAGAATTGTAAACAGACATATTGTTCATGTTCCTTACATGAACACTTACGGATGTCTCGCCTCTTGAAAAGCTATTTGAAACATTAATAGGAAACTTTTACGAGCTGAAACTTAGCTTAACAAAAGTGTAATACATTTTACACGTACAATAAATATATAAACGTATTACAACTTTTACTTGAAAACCTCAAAGAAAGTTTGAATCTGAATTTCATAATCATTACATTCCCTAAAGCTTTCATATCACCTGGAAGCAGCCAGGCAAACGCAGATAAACAGACTCAAACACACATGAAGCAGACACACACACACACACCCACACACACACACAGACACACACACACACACACACACACACACACACAGACACACAGAAATATGAATATTCATTGGCGGCATGTTAACATCAAGATAACACCAGTCAGTTTTGTCACAATGTCTCCAGGCCTTTTCCTGTGCAGAAAACGGTGTTCTTAAGATAATAGTGGGGATGCGAAAAAATACCTGTTTGATTTTAACACTGCCTGACAACCTTTTAGCCTAATTGGAGGAGCTTACCTTGCAGGCTGAGACTCCCAGACCCTTGGGTTGGGTGTTCACAAACGTAAGTGCTTTTAATGAGGTTTTCGAAATAGCTAAAGGGGGTGTGGGGTGTTAAAATGAGAATTGCTCTGGAACATCGGCTTAAAAATCCAAATGTTGCTCTTTAACCAGGGCTTCATTAAACTGAAGGAAACCTGAGGAACATTTGGACT
This sequence comes from Liparis tanakae, assembly GCA_036178185.1. Taxonomy (NCBI): domain Eukaryota; kingdom Metazoa; phylum Chordata; class Actinopteri; order Perciformes; family Liparidae; genus Liparis; species Liparis tanakae. The sequence continues at coordinate 8,689,735 of CM070111.1, read as the reverse complement.
GCAAAACATACAAATCAGCTGTCTGTCTGTCTGCATTTGGCGGAAGCAAGCGAGTCACATTTAAACATTATTTCCATTTTTAGCATCATAAGGAGTGCTATGTCTGTACTGAATATCCGGGTGATGGGAGAGCTCTTACTTGATGTTGTCCAGGCAACCAGAGTCTGGTTTCAAGATGGCTGTGTGATGGAACATCTTGTAGAGAGCGATGCCCAGGAAGATGACATTGAGCTGCGAGACAGACAGAGAGTCAGAGATTTAGAGCGAGAGACAGGGGTAGGGAGAGGGAGAGAGAGAGAGCGAGAGAGAGAGAGAGAGAGAGAGAGAGGTTTAATGTTTCCGGTTTGAGTTCCCATTCATTTTAAATCGGTGCACTTTGTCGCACAGAGCTGGAATGCTGCAGCCAGACTCGGTTTCCCACTTTGACATACAGAGCACAAAATCCCATGAAACCTCTACGGCGGTATAACCAAACAGCACAGAGAGACTAGACAGCTGCATACTTGTATGAGGGAGCCTTTCCGTCTGACTTATTCAAAACTTGTCTCACACTTCGAGACACGCACAGGGAATAACTGCTAGTGCTGCAGAGTTTATATTCTTTTTTGTTGGTTTAGAAGAAGAAAAAACGCAACACACGACATTTGTAGTTGTTGAGTATATTTACGAGATAATTTACTGATTGCCAATGTTAATTATGATGGCTGACTGGTGTCTTGGATAATAAGGGGAACATATATTGTGGTACATCAATATTTACATCTTTGCATTAGCTTAAACAGTTAGAAGAACATCATTCTGACATATCTTAAGCAGATGGATCAATAATCAATCAAATTAGATATTTCATTAGAAAAGTGGGGCTGTCCTTGTTGGGGAGAACACAGAAATGGTGTGTGTGTGTGTGTGTGTGTTTGTCCTTGTTGCATACTGCTTGTGTATCTGCACCCAAAGCTGTCAGTGTGCCCGTGAGGAGGCGATGGAAACAGGTAGTGCAGTACGAGTTGGAAAAGGAACAAAATCAATCATAATCGCAGTGCGGATGACTCCAACACTGCATACTGAGCAGAGTTCACTCTCTTTCCCTCCCCGCTCCTCCAGCCCCCGATAGTTGTCTTAGCCGGTGACTGCATCGGGGTGACAGACTGCAAAATATCTTCTACACCCCTCATTGGTTTCTCCGGACGGCTCCGTGCCCGACGGTGGCATAAATGCTCAACAGGGCGGAGAAAAGAGGAAGGATAGGAGCCGGAAAAATAAATCTCCGTGGACCATTTAGGCGATGATCCGCAGGCTAAGCAGGGTTAATGAGCAGAAGGGTGGGGGGGGGACGCTTACCATAATTATCAAGGTTGCTGGTCCTATGAAACTCCAAATGAAGTAGGTATCCAGGCGAAGCCAGCAACTGCAATGAAAGAGACAAAGTGAGAGAGGGGGGGGGGGGGTCGGGGGGAGTACAGAGAGAGATCTGAGGTTAGGACTTCATTCCCCTGCTCAGAGGTTATACATCAAGTATGAGACTGGAGTGACACAGAGAAAGAGGTACTTTAAAACATAGATTGCCGCAAGGGGCTCGGAGAATTATGGCCATCAGTAAGAATTTGGGGGAAAGAGGGCTTTCAGTGGCAATGGCAGCAATAATGATAGGCTTTCATAGCCACACAGGTGTACCATCAAAGATAAAGAAAAGAACGGCGTGGGATGCAGCTCACACTGTAGGATGTACCCTAAAGCATACGTGGCTAGACTCTAGTACGATTCTGTTTCAATTTGTCGGGTTAAGATAGGAAATTAACATTACAAATGATAATTTATGGCTGATTCAATTGGTTCTCAATTGAATTCTAGCTGTATCACTCCAAAGGAATTGGATTGACCTTGACCCTGACAGACGTGGTGACGCACAGTCCTTAAGCACTCAGTTAAGGGTCTTTCATGTTCATGTTAACTGCGACTAGGACGCCTGTAATTATGTCAAGAATTAAATAACACAGTCTCCTGACCCCAACTCATATCAACATAGAACAGATAGTCAATTCTTCTTTGCTGAATACAATTAAATACACAGCAGAAGGGTGGAAGGTGGCAGTGCCCCTTTGAAATGACAAAAGAATAAATTTGATTCATGACCTGTGGATGAATTATTAATCTTTTAATCTCCGGCACTGCAGTAGCTAGACGCCTCCATATTTGGCCACTGGAATATTACAGTTCATACAGGCGTGTTGTCATTCAGGCGGACACAGTGGGAGTAGAAGAGTGTTGGCTGTAATTCAATAGCATTTAATGCAAATTGACAAAATGGGTAACACACCACTGGACTCTAGACATTGACTGGTGTAAAAAAGTGAGTCATACAAAAACTCCACAAATAAAAAATGTTTTTTTCCTGGCAGAGAGCCTTGAATTCTGATTTCTGGGGAAATGTTAGGTGCCCGTTTTCCATATAAAAAATATCTTGAAAGCAAAAGACTATTATATCATGGATGCTATTGTGGTCCTATTCTCTTGGAGGAAAAAAGGGATTTACTGCAAAACATCTGCAGTCGCATAGTTTGAATACGTTTCACGTTTTGTTACCAAAGAACTCGCAAACAAATGAAAAAGAATACTGTATCTAAAGTGGCAGGACAACAATGTACTGGTCTTTTGTTGCTCCTGGAACTTGATACGTCTCCCCTCACTGATATCAATGGATGAGAGGAGGAAACACAACGGAAAAACCATATGGATGCGTAAAGAAGTGAATATGCGCAAAAGACTAAAGACACCCAACATTCAGAGGACTCTGGCAGCTCATCAAAGCACACGCTTTGAACGTCACGGTTTTGAATTGTGCTGAAGGTTTCTATTGTCGTTTTTTTGCCTTTCTTCAGATCATAGAACGATTTAAAGACTTGGTGGGCGGTGGGAGCTGAGGGCTGTTATTTTGTTCTCCCGCCCTCTACCTTCCCTTATTCACATGTGTCATGGTTTGGGCTTTTGGAGGACAAGTATTTCCAACTAACCTCCTGGCATGCTTATTTGTGCACTATTCCTTTAGTAACAAAGCAATACAAACCATAAAGGTGTGCCAGTCAAATCACAAGCCGTGCTAGTGCCAACGGTGTGAGACCAGCTGCCCCTTGTGCCACGGCAGCTTATTCTGCAAAGAAGTCTTTGCAACAGAGATCGTCATTTCATTGGTGTGAGAGTGAGCGAAGAGATGTGAAATAATTAAGCCGAGATGATCAGGAGCAGCCTTTTGGTTTGCTCTTAAGTCCTGGAGCACACTGTGCCTTAAGCTATGATTAAAGTCTCCATGAAATGAAATATTAGCTTTTGTTAACCCTTTCAGGTCACATCGCTGGTGAAATCATGCACATATTTAGTAATGCATATCAAAGGATTTACGAGAGATCAACTTCTTCATAGTATGACGTGTGCTTAGGTAAGCAAGTATTGTTAGTAAACTAATTTCAACAAATAATGATATCAATCCATCAATAAATCTATAATTTTTAGCGACATGGTAGGTGCGCCATATCGCAATACATTCTAAGACCGTACTTTTAGCAAGCTTTTAGTCTGTGGAACAGTCGCAGTGCACTGGGATGTAAAGACTTGTGAATGCTGTTCGATAAAACTGATTTAAAGTACACTGTGAAGTTTGCCGTTATGGAGCAATGTTTTTATTTTGTATTTTGTGTTCCTCAAACGCCCGTCGATACTTTTAAGCTGACACACCAGGACACGCCGTGTAGCAATGAGCGAGCAAAAGCCAGGAGAGAAAACCAGGGAAAATGGCCCTGAACTCTAAAGGAGCCACTAAATGTACAAGGTCAGAGACATGACACACGGAGACAGGCACAGGCCTCCGTAAGATACTTTAGGTCACCTTACTAGCTTAGGTACTTGAGAAAATGTTTTTTCCAAATAGTTTTATTTAGCAAATATTCAATGCAAACATTAAAAACATATGAGTATGAGAGGAACCAAATTACTTCCAAAATATGTCTCTTTGTTTTGGATTTCAATATTACATTTTAGGCCTCATATACAATGGTTATTGTTAGAGACACTGCATGTAAACACTACTACTAACTTATTTGCAAGGAACCTCCACAAGACACCTGAGAACAGCCTCCATTATTCTTCATGCTCAATGGACCGCTACACCGACTCGATTGCTGGAACAACATTTTCATTTCCTGAGTTTACAGGTGGTTTGATGTATTACTTTCATTAAACTAGGGACATTACATGGGATCACGCCCCGGTTTTGCTGACCAATGGATGCCTTCACTGAACTTGAGTCAAGTTATTTGCTCAAAGGCACATTTAAAATAAGCACTCAGAGTAATTGAATAGAGGTCCTACTACTTTCTGTGGCTTAGAGGGTCCTGTTTGAACTCAGCCTTTGAACAGGTGACTTCACAAGCGTGCGGCCCTTCAGGCTGCCGCCGCCTTTTTAATGTGCTCAGTTATTACGAGACACTGGGGCTCAGCGTCACCATCTACTAGACCGGAGTGACTTTTGACAGCAACTTGTTGGATATTTCTGCTTTAAAAGGGAGACCACCTAGTTCTAGGCTAATGCTGCGATGGACCCAAATCAATTTGCAGTGGTACTACGTGCGGTCCCCAACCTTTTGCTATTCACCACGTATCGCGCCTTGTCCTTTACCTCATCCTTCAATAGCCGAGTATAATTGTTCCACCGGTGGCAGGTTTTAATTATTAACATGATGCCAAGGCTCGGGAGGTGGCAGCTATCGCCTCATCCATCACCAAGAACTACGGCTCTGCCAATCTACAAATGCACTGTCCATCAGTTGCATTGTGTGTAGGTATGTGTGTGTATGTGTATGTGTGTGTGTGTGCCATTTTTGATACACATGTTTAAAGCAACCTGCTGATGCTGGTCTTCATTATATTCGAATGGATTTGAGATTAACAGAGAGGAATGGAGGCCAATCCTCTGCTTGGCATTAAACTGCTTTATAGACCACTTTGTATTTCCGAGGAAAGAGCTTATGTAGCTTCTGTAGTAAATAGAAAAAGGCCGTCTCCGTCACTGCCCATCTTTTTGTTAATCTCCTGTCTTTTTCTCTCTCATTCACTCTCCATCTCCCAGTTCATACTCACTCTCTCCCTCCTTTCCTCTTAATATCTGCATGCCTGTGCTGTAATTTTTGCATTTTAAAATGCTGAAGACATTGACCGTAACAGCCCGCCATTCATCCAGCTGTAGCATCGCCTGGCGTGAGCATTGTTCACTGTCAAAGCCATGTCAATTCAGCAGTGGGGAAATATACGCGTCTTGAGTAACCGTTCCATTCGGAGGTGATGAGCAATGGCTTATTGGAGCGTCATCAACAAGAACGTTAAAGCTCCTGGAACCAACACAAGCAGTGTTCATGTTGTTTTCTGTGACTAGATACGGGACACACAGAAGGGCTGTTTATTATTTTTTATCTTTTGGGCTTTCTGCTCCCAACTAAACCCCACCAGATCAAGGTGGAGACATGATGTTCAGATTCTAGATTGTTTTCCTAAAACTGCAAATTTTATCTTTTCTTGTGATGCAATTAAATGTCAACACAACAGTCAGTTGCGTTTGGTATCAATGTTGATTGAACATATTTGACAAACTGAGGCGGAATAGGTCGAGGCGCCTGTATCTCAGTCAGTAGAGCTGGTTAGGGCTGGGTTAGTGATGTTAGGTTGTAATAGTTTATTTTGATAACATCTGCAGAGGTCTTATGTTTTAAATGAATACATATAGAAAGATATTATAATAGAAAATATTAGGGAGAATATTGATATTGTTATTAATGTATTATGAATCATAGGGGTAATGTTAACTCTATGCAAATGTAAATAGCAAGAATTAATGTATGAGAGTGACTTATTATTATAGATTGACGAAGCCGGTTGAAATCCGTGACGTGACTTATAATAACAAGGGACTTTTATTGTGAAGGTGACTTTAATACCGAAAATAATAGATGGGAATTTTATTGTGAAAATACTTGACTTGTGAAAAATCGCGCTCTTGTACAGGTAACGTGTCGACCGGAAGAAGCCGCCTCGAGGAAGAGCACGCCGTGAGCTTTGATTGTTTGTTTTACACTTCCTGCCATTAAATGTTGATAACTTAATACAATGTTTTCCACCATCTGCAAAGTGCCCTGTTTCAGAATACCTAACAGTGACCAGGTCCTCCTGTCCACATGCTGCGCACGTCTCCACTGACTCGTTTGTACCTCGTTTGTACTGACTGGTTTGTAACATTATGTACCTGAAAAGATCATATTAATGACCAGTAGGATGCAGAGTGGTGTACATCTTATACCAGACACCCATTAGCCAGAAGGAAGTCTGCACTGAAAGGTATAGAAATAATTGGCTGATAGAAACAGGGTTCCCTCTCTCTCAGGACTTTTGGGAAACACGTGATCTGGTGTACTCACACTCGGTCGGTGCCGTAGCTGCGGTAGTCCACTGCGGCAGAAACGGCCACGATTAGCGCGGGAACCCCGTAGCCCACCAGGTAGAAGTAGCGCCGCCGCGAGTGCTCGCTCTCAAACACCTCCACCAGCATGATGTAGAGCTGCACGCCCTCCAGGAACATCCACGTGAACGCTGCCAGGAAGAAGAAGTGGAGCAGGGCGGCGAAGACGGCACAAGCAATCTGGTAAAGGTGTATAGTGGCGGACACAAAGGAGAGAGAGGAAGAGGGGGCGAGACAAAGGGAGACGTGAGCGTTCATATTCGAAAACATGTTAATCGAATCAGTTGTAATGCGTTGCTAGCGGTCATAATATGACTCGCATAATGTGTCCTTCTAGGTGGCTAGAACTGAGCAGCATTTTCTGACCTCTGCAGATTTGTGTCTTCCCAACAATTAGCATTGCTAAGCTTTGCTTGGCTCAAGTGATTGGACGTCTGCCCGTGGTGACTGGCAGCAGGACGCCGCAGTGGCTGAGCACATGTGGTCTTGTTTGCTGTAGCTGGCATGGTTGAAAGAGAGATATGACAAAGGGAAGTCAACAGCCCAAGAGCCATTTGGAGCTCGATGCTCCGACACTGCGGCCAGGTGTGAGCGCGCACCGCCGCTACACACTGCCTGAACCGGGAGGGATACGTATACGCACGACTAGAATACAGCAGGCTGTCCATCGCGTGCCCACACACTTTCTTACAATAATACGATACAGTACTTACATGGATTGATCTAATTATTGGCACAGTTGAACATAACTAGCGTATTTTGCCAGTGAAACGGATCCAATTAAATAACTAAAAGGTTGAGTGGACATTAATTGCTGTCCAGGAGAGTGATCTTAGGGCCCGGTTGTGAATCTCACCCATAAAATGTTATGGAAGGGAAAGTTGTAGGGCCTAAGCATAATCTTTAACTTCCGAGGGAAGTAGCTTTGCGGCTAAACTATGGCCTGTGAGTTTGGGTTTTGATAGTTATGCTGATATTTGCATAGGGAAATATAGATGGACTAAAAGGTTTCTCCCTCTATGCATTTACGTAATAATTAAATAATTCCCCTGCACCAATCCTATAAGCGATGATTTTAAACAAATGAATTAATCCAATTGTTAAAAAGACTATTGAACAGTAATTGTCAGGCTCTGACTGAATTATACACTCCCAGATAGAGAAATAATATCATACTGCGCACCGACAATCACTCCAGCAAAGCTAACTGTGTACTCTGCCTCATTAGCAAGCAAAAATGACATGATTGCGTGGAGCTGTAGGTGGAATAAAGCCCTCCACCATCCACATGTAATGACCCTCCATTTGTCTACCGTCTGAAGAGTGTTGAGCACACACACACTTGAAGATGATTGTGCAGTGGCAGCAGGCATCCACTGAGTATGTGAGAGTAATTGCAAGTATGTGTTTGCTTCTGTGCAACCAGGGGTCCGAGGAGTGTTTGTGGAATAAAGAGCTTCTGATACTTTCCTTTCAGTATTTCTTCCCAGTGAGTCTGGCAGAATCAAGAGTTCAGGGCCACCGGCACTCTCTGGGAAGTACCACTACCCGGCACAGCGTGACACCAAAGGTTACTTTTTCTCAAAAAGATGCTTGGTTCTTAAATCTAGAGAAGAATAGATGGTGCACACTCCTCACTGAAGGTTATTACAAAGCTTTTAGAGAGCTCTTCTAGCAGCCTCGAGGGACCATGTATTTGAAGAAAAAGAAATATGAACACATTTTGTGATTCGAGATTCTTTTTTCTGTACAAGAATCAAAGAGAGGGGCATGTCTATTTTCTCTTCAGACACTTGAATGCACCTCTTACTGACCAGATGTACCGAATACTGCTCCGGATTCGGTCACATCTCAACAGAGTAAGTTGCAGTCACATAAAAAAGCTTCAAACCTTTTTGTTGGTCCACTTACATGACTGACATGAGGTCCAGCTCTGCTAAGCGTAGATGGACTTTGTTCCACTAAATATTTGACATATGAAGATGATTGGAAGGACCAGGTCAGATATTAAAGGGCTTCATATGCACCCATTACTGCTCAGTTTCTTTTATAAAACAAATGATTGATTTGCTTAGGTTTATTATATAAAATCCAAATAATATTGTACTTTAATGTCAGGTTGTAATGCAAGAAAATATAAAAGAAAGTCCAAGCGGGCGGGGAGAGTATTTTTCAAAGGCACTGTCCAGAATTATTGTTTATTCCATTTCTGCCAATGCATCACCCTAAATGTTGCACACTGTACCTTTTAAAGGGTTTCACTGTTTTCCAGCACTTTTCACACTTCTGAATGCAACAGTGCAAAATAAATCGATACTTCACTAAGTATCCATCAGCGATAGTCTTACCGGCTGGTCACCCCGATTGATCCCCACCAGGAACAGGGACTCTGCGATGAACAAGCTGATGCAGAGGTTCTTGTGGATGGTGTTGCGGTCACTCTGGAGGCCGCGGAAGAAGCAGAAGGTGAAGAGGCTGATGAGCAGGCAGACCAGGGACAGGAGGATGCCAACCCAGGTAATGACGTCCAGAAGCATGTCGTGAACAGGGTCCGTGTTCTGTAGGGGAGGGGATGAGAGAAAGTGGTCAACAACGCCCGGTTTATAGTTGGTTCATCATACTTTTAATGTAGTACTCTTTTTATATAGTTTTTATTGTACTCATAACCATATTTGACAGAACTTTAAGGACACTGTGCTATGAGTATCATATATTCATTTGAAAAGCAAAAAACCGAAACAGGACAATACAATTCATTCGTAATTTGCCGTAGGGTGTAAACTGCATGCAACCATTCGATACACCTCTACAGAGCTAGCCACAGGTGGCAGATATGAATCATGAATTAGTAAGTGGAAATCAATCTAAAATGCTCCCTTCTCCCCACTGTTTCATTTTGGTCAGGTAACAAAGTGGAACAAAGTGAGCAGTCCACTGGGCAGCAGGTGTCTAAGACCAAAACAACACAAATACAATCAAACCACAACATGGTAGAGATTTCACTGTTTTTTAGATTCCTTTCTCTTTTTAAATAGAAATTTACCACCACTGCCAGTTTTGAGCACTAAAACCCCTTTTGCTGACAATAAATGTTTGCTTTTACGGCAGAGATGAGGATCAACAGTGATCCCACTGCAGCCACAAAAGAAAATTTACATCAGTCCATAAAAGCAAAGTGCACATGGGGATACTCGGACAGAAGTGGGGAAAGGAAACGCACTCTAACACAGCACAATGTGCAGAATAACTGACTCCTGTGGCCTTAAACACATGAGAGCAAAGACATTTCAACCGACATTCTGCCAAGATCCCGCCCAGGGTAAGACGCATTAGGACTGTTAGGAGTGGAGCTTTATTAGCAATGTGTAATAGGTGGCATCTTGTCACCTGTTCATCTCTTGTTTGATCGGCAAACTTCACGGAAATCCCCCTAAACAGTGATTTCCAACATGGATTCCTCATTGGGTACCAACGTTGAGGAGTAGCTCAACTAATATGATGGAACAGAGATTGCAATTATATTTCTAAATAAAAACAGACAACAAAATGCCTAATACGTGCATAATTTTAAAAAAAAAGCTAAAAGTAATGGATATATTGTTGAAATGACCAGCTACTGCTGCTCCAAGTGGTAGTTGTACAATATTCACATGTATAAATTATATTTTAGTATCCACTTAAGATCATTAATAGTTAAATAATATCCAGTTTAAAACATAGCATGTGGTGTGCATAAAGGGGTTCTTGATTTATCTTTCAAAGCTGTTGGGGGAACATCTGAAGATTTAACTGTGCATAAGCACACGTCAGTGAAACAGATGCCCAGGTTCCCTGTTCAAGTTGCATATGGTATTAGGGACTGCACTGTCATCTGACAACTTTGTATCATGCTACCTGTAGGGAAGAAAACACTTGCCGAGACAGACGCCACATAACGATACACAGGCTTAAATAAGTGTCTCCTATATGTAAAACATGGGGATGAGCATCAGAGAGATTATTGCTGTATCCAAGCAGTCAACTTTTAAGGCTTCCTAATTTCCCTCGGGGATCATCCTCTTCTTCATCCTGCCAGGCTTTGATTCAAAGGAGGGAGGAAACGAGAGAAAGTGGTTGAGGTGGTGGTGTGGGGGGGGGGGGGGGGGGGGGGGGCATTTTAAAGAGATCTACCAATCTTCAGCCTATCATTCCTGCTGGGACTCAAATGTCATCTCAGTCCAACTTTTGACTGTTGAATTGACGAATACGTCTGAATGCTAATGAAACTTGACTTATTTAAACACAGAATAATGTTGCATGTACTTAATGACAGACAGTTAAAGAAAAGAAACAGCACAGGTGAAAGCAATGATACTCCTTTTAACGGTGTCTGTCAGGCACTGGCGCCGTATAGTAACGGCAAGACTTCAGAGTGCAGTTTGCCGCTTTGACGTGAAAGATGTGTACGCAGCTTTGATATCAAAGATGTGTAGCCTGCTTTAAAATCAAAGATGTGCACGCAGCTTTGGCTTCCAGCAAATAATATATGACTCTGAGCTATAGCGTCGGACAATCTCAAGAAAATATATGCTTACGTTGAAAAATACCGCCGCAAAAGCATCCTATATGTCTAATATGTCTCTCAAACAGTTGCTTCTTTAAATCCTATTTCGGCCACAGTCAGCAGTATTTTCCGCAGGGGCAGGGAGAGACAGACTATCAACATCCACGGGTGTTTCCTCTTTTATTTTTTCTTCCTCACACCAATCAAGTTAGAGTAAGGAAACTTGGGGGATGACGTATTGCACAAACGCCTTGCTTAGTGGCAGCTCAGCTAATGCTAGCAGAGTGGGGAACAGATGCCGATCATTAAGGGGCTCTGGTACAATAACAGCCGCAGTGCTCCTCGAGTCTGGGGAGTGCGCTCTTTTGATTTTCCTGCCTGATGAGCCGTTGTGTATACGTTGAGGAGCTGGGGGGGCTGGCAAGATGTTACACAGAGCAGACGTCTGTTTGTGTGTGTATGTGTGCATGAAAGTGAGGCTGATTTCGCCGCACACACTTTAGAGGAGTTTATACAGTACAGTATAATATGTCCGAAGGTTTTAGAGTGTCACATAATGTTATATTGTAGCGCGGCATAAAAAGACAACAGATGTTGCTTCGCGTTTGCACACCGTCTGGAGTTGCGTCACTTTTCCACAACGCATGGATAGAGCACAGACGTCTGTTTTCAGTCTGCTGCATTACGAAGGCGTCGATGCGGTGGGTGGTGCTATCAGTGGTGCATTGGGAAGGGGCCCTGAGGTCTCCTGGACTCGCGAGCTGTGCACAGGCTGCAGGCTCTATCCATCATAATATCCCATTCAATTGGAGAGGGGCCAGGTCAGAGAGAAAGAGAAGCCAACGGAGCAAGAGAGAAAACAAGACAACGCTATAGAAAGAGAGAGAGTGAGGGGTATGTGGAGTGTATCTACACCTAGGTGATGGATTTACTGAGGAATGATTTCTTTGTTCTGCGAGGTGGATGATGGCTTAGACGTCGCCGTCTACAACGTCTTAAAAGTTTCCTTCGACTGGCGGATTTGCCCCGGCAAGATGGCGATTGGCAAATGGTGCGATCTGCAGAGCCTTTGCACCTAACCTCACGCCGACAGGCCTCGATGATGGGAATCAGTCTCGGGGTGTTTGAAGTGGGCAGACGTCATTTTCTCTGAAATCCACTCGCTGTGTCGCTAGGGCGGTCGAGTCATACAGCGTCCGTGTTACTTAGCAGGGCGAGGCACATTTATTCGATTTGTCTTCCAATTTCTCTCTTCCACATGTTTCCCTTATTTCTTAAACACACACATATTTTTCGTTCCAGACGGACGCCTGAAGAGATTGCCTTTGCCTCCTGCTCCACTCGCACGCGGCACACAATAAGGCTTCTAGGCACACACACGCCGTCTGACAAGGAGCAGCAGAGGTGGCAACAAGCCGTTTGCTCCGCACACTGGTCAATCCGACAGGCCGTCTGAACTTCCCTTCGCATCTTACACAACTATTTACAATAAACATTCCACGTCCAAAGGCAGAAAACTCCCGAACCAACTCTCGCAAATGCGTAGGAGGGTGACGCCGACGGAGCTTCAATCCTTTATACCCCAAAGAACCGCTCTCAGCATGGGGCCGTGAAGCCAATCCAATTAAAAAGCATAAATATCGCTCCATGCCTCCAGAGATGAGCTTTGACTCGCGAAATACGGTCAAGGAGGGCAGACAGTTGCGCTCAGGGGTAGTGGCCCACTGCAGGGAGTCATGTGACAAGTTCACCTCCGGTATGACCGAGGATTTATGAGCTGCACCGGGAAGAGGAACAGTTGCAGAGAGGGCATGTGAATCAGGGGGCCTGGCAAATTCGTCACATTTAAAAAGGGCTGGGGGAGAAATTCCGGCTTGCTTGGCGGGAGTTGACATTCAACACATGCAGCGAATGTCACACTGTGTTCTAAGCTACAATAACCACGATAACGTGGCCTCCATCGTCTCCATTTGTGCCTTAAACATATAAGCAGACGTATTTTGACGCATCTCCCGAGCTGTGTGTACCGTACACACAGCTCACACAACTGACCTTGACTGTCCTTTCTCATCATAGCTATTGTCTGATGGTGTCAGGGTGGATATGTTCTATAAAGACAGTGATTAATGTTACCCAAATATGACCCTCTCCATCATCCAGTGGGTTGTGCCATTGATTTATACAAACTAGTCTGGTGGGAATATTGCCACAGTTAGTAGCGCAATGCCTCCCTGGGGCCTATCTTAGCACACACATCTACTAAGTAAATAATACCCTGTAGGTCTACTACGTAAATTAAACCACAGCAGGTCTATATTTCTTCAGCTGGGGCTTATACTCTTGCCCATATGTGGTTTCTTTATCTCAATGATATTCACAATTGGTGGACTTAAATTCAAAGGAAAGGGTTGAGTAAAGCGCTTAAGGAGCTGGAGTGGGCATGACTCATTAGAAGAGCACACAGCCCTGATGAAATAGTATCCATTCATGGTTTGCTATTGTGACATCGTTAGAGCTTCTGCCTCTGCTGAAGCAAGACCAAGCGACCAAGAAAGGTTCAAGTGAACGTTGTGTATTTACCATGTAATACATAGCAAGCGTCTTTAATCAGTGTAAATGTGTTAGGCTCAGAAAAGGGACATCTTGAGGTTAGCATCATCAGCGGTCTGAGCAAAGTCACATTCAAGTACACCCACTCTAACATCACTTGCTCCGAAAACCCCGTTTGCTATCATTCTGTAAATATACAAGAGACGTATAATCTCTTACACGCAGCTGCCATCTGTGAGTACAGTTTTAATTTGTTTGCTTATTTGGCCAACGGCAATCTCGGATTTCGGGATCAGTCAAAGGCATCAGCTCTCTGGCTAGATAGCTAGAAATGTGCTAACAAAGGGCGACAAAGGGAGCGGTGACAGCCCTCGGTGCCCTTGAGATCAACTATGGGGCGGTTACCTGATTCCCTGTATCTGACAGATATTCTTTAAGTGGCTGTGCGTCTGAAAAGTAGCACGTTTGGTTTAGATATTTGACTTTAATGAGTTCTTGTGAGGAAATCTCACATTTTGTAATTTGAAACAAGGACGTTGCACGACTACCAAGCCTCTCCTTGGGTACACAGATATGCAAACATCTACAACATGTGAATTTCAAATTCTTCTGAGGAACTAATTGACTTCAAACATAATTATCCCACAGCTGAGTCTGTCTAGTAATCTCAAAGTATATTTGAGATAAAGGGATTCTTATGAATAGGTGGGCAATGATTTCACCTTCCCCACACGCACAATCAAAGACCGGTTGAGCATGATTACGAGGCAGTTAGTTAAATGGTATATTTGAGTAAATTAGTTTTAGACCAAAAGTTTACTAAGTAAGACCTCGGAAATCTTAAAGTCTGTGGTTGGTAACTGATTTACCTTATACATACTTATTTAAGTATGTATAAGTATGTTCACATCTCATTCGGAGAGCATCACCACCAAAAAATAAAAGGTGTTGTCTTTTCCAGACAGGATTGTCATTTTTTCTACAAGACGTGAGCTGTAATATAAAAACACATTTGTACTCTACTCATCAAAACTGTTAAAGTTCAAGCGTCCAAAACCATGCGGCAACATCAAATCACTGCCAAGGACAAAATGACAACCGGTCACGTGCACAAGGATAGTCATTTTGCCTCTTCTAATTTGTATGAGACATGTGGCACTTCAAATGTTATCCTAAAAAAAAAAATACATAAAAAAATGTAATACAGAAGACAGCTTATTAAGCTGAGAAAAAAAGATCCCTAAATATAACACTATCATTATTCCCAGCTATTGTGCACGAGATCCATCGACCAAAACAACAAGATGAAAGATGATGGTGATACTGTAGTGAGCATCTGTCCTCCAAAAGAAAATTGTAATTGGAGCTCGCCCATCTTTTTTTCTTCCAGCGATGCCACTGAGAAATAAACAAGGTTAGAATATAATCTGTTGCTCCGAGGGTAATGAGTAATAACAATGCAGAGATCAGCAGTGGTACGTTCTGTTGCCATGGATACAAAAACAGATCGTCTCTACAATTTATTAAATCTCTCTTTCTCTCTCTGCCCACCCCTCGCGTGCACACACATTTCCCTGCATTCAGTGTTTTCTCAGATGTAACACTGTGACAGTTTGGCAAATGAAAAGCCTCCGTATCTCCCATTCAGTGGCACCTTCCAACAAGCGGCCTTTTATAACATCCAAGTGGAAAAGATAAAGCACAGGGGGAGAGTGAGAGGGGGGGGGCGCTGTCACTCAGAGCTGGGGTGTAACTACTGTCCACTTTCCTCTGGTGGATGCAGCGCAACAAGCGAGAAAGGCTTTGCACAATGTTAGGGATTGGCTTGAGTAAAAAGCACTCCTTTTACCGCATCCTTTTTGTGTGATGCTTTGCTTTCACTGCGTGAAGGATCCCATTCTTCGCGGCTCCCTCTCTATTCCAGACTCGGCTTCAGTCCAACAGAGAACTTAGTGGGTCCAAAAGACACGGTGCTGAGTGACAAATAGTGTCTCGCTCTAGCTAAAAGTGAACCATATCACCCGAGACCTCCCAGCAAAATTGCAGACTGTGTGTATGATCGTGTGCATGATTTCCAGTGGAAGAGGGCCAACAGGGACGGCCTTTAGAGTGTTTTTTCCCCTCTCTGATTCGGAGAAGAGGTTCTGGAGTGAGATGCCATAACGGATAGCAAGAACTGCTCTGCCCTGTCAGCAGCAAGCTCCTCCGACTTCCAATGACGGAGATGATTAAGCCGTCTGTCAGCGTCAGAACTACGGGACGACGTCTACCCTGACCGGCAATCCTCTTTCCCTTTCCCTATCCAACTCGTTCTGTTTTTCAGCTCACTTTTCTTTTTCCCCAGTTAACCACTCCAAACAAATCTCACAGCTTTATTTGAAAAGGCTTTTTTTATACTTCCATTAGCACTGTCCGATAAATTGAGCTCAAGTACCCAACATTTACGTTCACACTTATCCTACTCATTTCACTCCGTCTCTGAAGGCAGAAAAGCAAAAAAAGGATCCTGCAATGTTTTCTGTCTTCACATAAATAAATAAGTACATGAATAAAAAGACATTCATGCATTAATAAAGGAGGCAGATGTAAAAGGCTTGGACTCAAAATACATCTTGATGTTACCTAGCCAAGACAAATTGCAACACTCGCGTCACACTAATTCAAGGTTACTATGTAAACAAAAATAATATATCTATACTTATTTCAAGGGAAGTTTGTTCACTGCCTTCCCGATAATTTGTGGAGACGATAGATACCGCTCAGTCTTCGCACCTCCAGTAAGTCCTGGTAGTAAAGCACATTGAATATTCCTTTAAGATTTACATTCAAGTCCATTTTTGTCAGGGATTAGATATTTGCTAAATCAAAGCATTGAGGGAGATAAAGTAAGAAGACTCAAACAAATCCGGTTATTTTTCTACACCAAAAATTTCTCTTCCAAATGTGGCCACTCAAAGAAAAGAAAGAGGAAAACTTAGAGATATTTCTGCAGTACATGTCGACATAAGTATATTTTGATGTCATATATGGCCCTTATAAAACTAACTGATAAACAGCTGCGTGCACAAAATACACCACCCACTGGAGTCAATCGTATATTTTCTTCACACATAAGACTTTTAAGGTGGCTGTGATCAATACACACTTTACAATGACAGGATAACTGTTTACAAGTATATGAATACGGTGCGTATAATCGCACTTTAAATGTTAGTCTTCAAAGTGCTTTGACGGTTCAAAAACACTTATTCCATTTTACCCTGTGAACAAAAAAATCAAGGGAAATAAAGATATATATCGACAAACAGCCACTCGCTGATCCTTACTTTTCTTGTCAAGCCATCAACTTGGAATGGACTGGCTGGGTAAACCATAATGGATCAATGGATTTTCATTTTTCTCAAATGCATTTGGTAAATTGCACATGTTGGTGGATACATATGTCCAGAGCTGGCCTACCTTGACATCCACATGGGCCATGAGGACAGCAAAATTGGTGAGATGGGTACAGGAGCACGTGGTGTGTGTCCTGTTGCTGCCCAGCAAGCGGCAGTCCTGCGTGGACCAGTAACCGGTCATGGTTCTCTTGGAGTAGCTCCAGAATGAACAGTTGGGGTTGAAGTTCTCCTCAGATTGCTGTTGGAGGGCAAAACACACAAGTCAAATCAGACACAGTTGAATTAATAACAGGAGGGCGTCCAGCGTGTCCCCTCGGTTGGTACAACACAGGGGGCTGGAGTTAATCACATAATGGCTTTGTTATTTTCTACCTTCCTTTGTTTGAAGAAGAAGCATCCTCAAAGTAGCATCATTTCCCACTACGGCAATCCATATCCATTCTAAAGTGAATAGCAGGTGGTTTTACTGTCAGGCCGCATCAAGCCCCATGCCTGTTTCTTTTTGTGTTTTTTGACCTTTCTCTTTAACTTTCACTGCATGAAAATTGACTTCCCCACTGTTTAATGGGTACCAACGCTGTTCGCGCCTGGTTACGGCCCTTATGACAAGCGCACATCTCTGCTAACTCGCTTGCCATTTTATAAAAGTCAACCTGGACCACTGAGGTTGTTTAACACACAAGTACAACACAACGGCTGATAAATAGATACATAAACGGCCTTTTCCTCTTGAGCCTGATTTCTTTTGTCGCGGAGAGTACACTCACAAGCCTTTTCTTTGTGACTCACAGCTTCCCTGGTTAAACGGGTCTACTTACTATTAACACCACGGGGAGCTGTAGTGTGTCATAGTTTCACACTCGCTGTAGGGTAATTAGTCTAATAAGGTTTATCCTCGGTGAATGTAAATTTGCCGCTGACTGAGTTTACCCTTCACACATCCAAACCCTGCGTAAAATATTCCACAGCAAGGAGATAGGATGACCCTCTATTCCATTATTGGATTTAATTGGTCCCATTAAGTGGTGAGGCAAGGAAGCAAAACAATAACTAGAGGACACATCATCATCCCAGAAGATCAGTTATCCAAAACATCGTGCTTCAGAAGTGGGCTTAAGTGTGGGAAGCCCAAAATCAGGAACCCCTGCTTGTTATGAGAGTTTAGGTTTATTTTCAAGGACACAGTTAAAGTCAACTCAACAGAACTGAGATAACCTTTCATTCTGTCTGGGAGTATAATGTTTATAATTATTTAAGCCAGCTATCTTCTCTATGCAGGAGCGATATTCAGTTAACCTTGTCCATACAAATACAGTCATTACAATTATCTATTTGTCTTTGATTCTTAGAGCCAAATATATATCACGCTGAGGTGGAACCGGTACTAATACAACTATGGTGTAATATAGTATAGCGTCCACCAAATACAATGTATATCGTCTTCCCAAGGAAAAGAACAACGGACAGTCATTCAAAGTGTGCTCTTAACACCACCTCTAATGGCTAACCAGAGAATAGGGACCAGAACGCTGTACTGGCACTGTGTGCAGAACGCCAATAGTGCATCCAATCAATCAATAGCGCAAGTGTGTAATCATCATCATCATCATCATCATTATATTTAGTATTATTATTATTATTATCCAGCCATCCATCCATTATCAATACGGCTTATCCTCATTAGGGTCCTCATTATTAATATTAATTGTACAGCCCTGGATGTACACAAAATGCACTCTCTATATGAATTAAGTGCATGCCACCTTTTTGAGATGACAATACAAGCTGCATCTCTCTTGCTGCACTCTGGTGTTATGAGCGCCGAGGCTACCGTGCAGAAAATGCACTTTTCCAAAAGGGCAGCGTTTTATTGAAAGGACTTGATCTTAGCAAGAAAAGGGTATGAAAGCTCCAGTGCCCCAACATTAGACCAACAGTAAAAGGACTGAATCTAGGATCCAAATTACAAATTACACTTAAGGCAGGTGAGTCACAGCAATAACTGCGCCGACACTGCCCCTTGACATTTTCCCACCATTTCATTTTGGTATCCATAAGCTCTCCTCCTTTCACTCTCTTTATCGCTCGGCGCATTTTTTTCTGCCGCCGTTTCTTCCTTCCAGGTCCCTCCTACACATTAGACTCGCTGCAATTCTCTTATGGCTGTTCAACATCCTCCATAATCGCTGAGGGCGCTGTTTGTAGACAAAACAGGGATATTTTGAGGGCGGCAGAGTGTGGAGGAGATAATGGAGTCAAGAGGGAGAAGTTCCGACGCCCCGCAATGACTAAGCAGCCTCCAGCGAGGCTCAGTATGACTGATATTTGTTCAAGAGATCCGGCTGGTATTTGTTCAAACTAATAAACAAAAACATGCATCTCTAGCATCACCTTGTGTGCAATTTCTCACACCTCCCATTGAATAAGACGTCATATTAACTTAATTTTATTGCTCTGAGATGGGATTTCCACATTTCTCTTGCACTTCAGGGATAGAGAGAATTGCGATGAAAGGTTTCTATTAAGGAGGTGCGTACAATAAGCCAGTGTGTTTGTGTGAAAGTAAAGTAGAAAGAGACAAAAAGCCCATTAAATGCAGTCACTTCCAAGGAGAAACAAAACACATCTCTACTGAGAGACGGAAGATTACCTGTAGATGTCTAATGGTAAAAATGACAGGGTCGGAGAGGTAGACTTTGTTCAAGTCCTTGTTGATGGCAGCCGTGATCACCGGTGAGTTGACGATGACGGAGTAATTGGTAGCCATGGCTTCGCTGCCCAGCTTCATGCTGGCATTCTCCGTTGAAAGGTAGGCCCCGATGTGTTTGTACAGCACGAAGGCGATCCGGATCTCACCTGCAAGAAGACGAGTAGAGGCAAGCTGTCAGTCTTCCTCCAGGGACACGGGAGCAAAGGATACCCAACATGGGCAAACGGATTTGGACGTCCCGTGATTGTAGAACACACGTTGCTTACCATTTCTTTGAGCCCCTGATAAGCTAAAACTCAAACTTAGCTGCTTGATACTCAGTACAAGAAAATATCATCAGCCTGCAGTGTATGGTAAACGTAGTTAGAAGGATGGAGGTAGCTGTGAATGGAGCTGGGTCCTGCTGCCTTTCTTATGAATAATGTCTTTCTCACACACACACACACACACACACACACACACACACACACACACACACACACACACACACACACACACACACCCTCTTTCCCCTCCTGCTGCCTCAATATACAACATTGATATGAAAGAAAATTCCCTCCCCCTGTGACTGAACTCACTCGCTCAGATGAAAAGAAAACAATTTGGGTGCCATAACACGGGATGAACCAGCCTGCTCTAACGATGCGCCCGGGCACGGCTGGACGTAGACTTAGTCATCCAGCTGAGCGGCACCGGGCGCAGCTTGAGTCGATTCTGATTTGCATGGGTTGATAATAAAGTCTAAAGATGAGGCTGCATTGCTCCTGGAAATAGCGTTGTATTGTTGTCTAACTGCCTCATTCACAGTTTAGAGGCAGTGCTTGAATGTAACTACGTCTACAGCCAGGGTGGTGGTGTTTGAAGTCTTGGAACGCTTCTCGTGCTTCATATGCAGCCCAATAAAGGATTTGGGTGGCGGATTGAAAGTAATTCATATGCATCTGTAATGAAATTCCCCCCCAAAAAAACGTTGCAGCCCTCAATTCAATATTACCTCAAGATACAGAAATTGCATTTGATACACCATGTAATAGAACAGTATTCCTGTTAGAGGCGAGTGAAGTTCTGTCCAGTACATTTCTGTTACATCCCTAACCTGAATAACACGTAATGCTGTCGACCAGGCACGATTACATTTCAAACCAACAACAGGGAACCCTTAAAAGTAGATTTGACCGCGTTGACGACTCACCATTTCTTCCGTGCTGCTTTAGCGTGTTCGCTGAGAGGTGGATCGAGCTGCCATGGCCTCCAGTTTGTGGGAACTTCAGATCAGGCAAGTTCCCATCGGTGCTCATCCTTGCCACCTCCAGCTCTTCACATGTATAGAACAAACCCGAGCATCAGCGGTTATTGAGCAATACATTTGATTTTTATGATACACAATATAAATATTAGACATACAATCTGCTGGAGACAATAAATTGCACGGAGACAACAGTGCGCAGTATTAAAGCTGAGGGCTTCAAGGATGTGTCTACATTATGAGCAATATGGTTGCCTATTCACTGATTGTAAACAATCTTTATATTTATGCTATCGATTTACTTCGAACTTAAGACGACATTGGTACAAACGTCTTCATACTTTTTAATGAACTGTATTGTGTATGTTGTATCTTCTTGTTTTCTCTCTTTTTTATAGTTGTATGTCCGTTATTTTATATGGAACTTGGCGTCTGAAATAAAGAATAAAGAATAATAAAATATATTTCATTTGTAAAGTCTAATTTGAATTTGTCGTTATTATCTTCGGTCGCATATCTTCCCTCTGCTACCACCATGAAGTCACATGATAATTTCATTGGGTGGTTTGTTCTGTTTGTTTTATATTTAACAATGTTCACCACAGTCCAAACCCAACAAAAAAAAGCGTTCAAAATGCAGTAATGCCTTCACAGAAGTTAAAGGTAACTGAACAGTAAAACCGACCATGCTTTGGAGTGAACCTGAACTCCTTATGACTTATTAGTTGTCATTGCCATTAGGTTAAGGCCCTACAATACACAGCCGCTAAATGTAAACGCATCTGTAATCACTTCACTGATTCCAAAAGCCATTCTCCTCCATCGCTGACTTTATTAATCCAAGCATCTCCAACGAGCACTAAAGGCGACACTCCCATTCTTGTCGCCCTCTCTACTCTTCCTATAGAGGAGGTTTGTGTTTTGCTATACGCCTCCTAATTAAATGGCAATCAAGTGTTCAGGTTACATTGTTTCAGGTTACAAGTTTGTCTTTGGCCTTTGACAAAAAAAGAAAAAGAGGAGCAGAGAGAGCAACAGATACAAGGAGATAAAGACCTACAGGAGACCAGCTCACTTGTGTGGCAGCTCAAAATGTAGCTCCTCATTTTTGTTTGTGCTGATAGGAGCTGAGCTGGAATTTTACAAAAAAGCGAATTCCATCAGAGTTATAATTTTATGATACAGTTCCGGTTGATCGAGCAGTGGGCTCTAATCTCGAGTATTGGTGACCATTCCTAAAACTCAAATTAACGCCCGGAGCACTGAGACAAATCCACCGATTCCTTTGCGAGGCAGAAGTACGGAAAACAAGTCGCACGAATGGCAAATTCCAAGAGATGACGTGAGCAGTATGGACTTACTCAACTTCCATTACTGCTTCGGCAGATCATTTGTAGATTCAGATGACGTTGGGATTTTTTTCCACGAGGTTATCTGCAAGGCTTTTTCTTGGCCAATGCAACGGTCAATGATTTACTGAAGTCTCGTCATCAGATTGAGGTTTCCTGATAAC
Source organism: Liparis tanakae (assembly GCA_036178185.1). Lineage (NCBI taxonomy): Eukaryota > Metazoa > Chordata > Actinopteri > Perciformes > Liparidae > Liparis > Liparis tanakae. Next base: position 8,667,279 of record CM070111.1, on the reverse strand, counting down.
CAGCAGAGACGGCAGGAAGTTAGATGAGCTTGTCCAAGGTGTTGGAACTGTGTAACCTATTCTTGTCTCGGACTGAAACTAATGCAATGCTACATGTTTTACAAAGGTGATGTCATGAGCAATTCCAGCCGAAAGTCTAACATTTACTTTCCTATTGGCTCCCGTCATCTGTTTGAGAGGGTGGTTTCTCCGAACGCCATCAGTCCAAACATGTCATGGCCAATGACACCGTATTCTCCTCCTCTATGGCAATGCTAATGGAGGTGATCTCTGGCACCACACGAAAAACATCTGGCAGATTAGTCTGCATTAGAAAATCTCCATCCAAGTGTAGGACATCTAAACTTCATTAAGCCTGATGAGGTATGCAGCTGACGATCTGATGTCAGTGGACTATGACACCTGTGTCTTCGCTAAAGGTTAGTGCCCGCGGAGATACACAAGAGGCCACATGTAATCCTCCCGTTGCATCTGGTGTCATACCAAGGCTTCCTATACTTTCTTTAAAAAATCTAAATACAAAAAAACCTTCGTAGTAGCATTCTCGGGTGCTTTTTTGGCGATACGTTCCGATTCAACTTATCTAAGACAATTCCCCAGATAGCTCACCATTCCTTGGATTCCCAGCCTGCCTTTGAGAGAATAAAGAAAGCATTTTCCTCCTCCCTCTCTAACTCTCTTTTCCCCGTGTGGTTGTGTAAAAGGCCTTACGACGGGCTTCAGGGAATTCCTTTGATGCCACAGTCATTGTTGGACCCAAAGGCTATACCTTCAAAGCCCGTCTAAATAACACACTAATCGGCAGAAATCTGCTCATAAGATTATCATGTGGAGAGCGACGCCCGCTCTCGTGCAGACAAAGCCCTCGACGAGCACACGCGCTGTGACGTGTAAACACAAACGCAGACACAATGGCTCAGGAAATATCCGTCTTCTTTGAGAGTGGAGAGATCTCATTATGAGCTTCAACCTAAAATTGGAACGCGGCGTTTCTTACTGTTGAAGATTAATTTTAAAGCCGAACAAACGGCTCTTCGAGAATGCGTGAGCAGGTGCAGTGAGCGGCAGTGAACCTGCACACACGCGAGACCCGTCACTTCACATGCAGTTCACTGGGAGAGATCAATCATTTTACTTTTACTTCCCACTGTCCATATTTTTTACTCTTCTTTACTCATTTACTCATTTTATGTTTTTACTCTTTTTGGCTACAATTACTTGTGGCTATTCAAGCCCTAACGAGCAGCCTGCGGGCCAGCCTGTACTAAACATACTGGTTTACTTATAGCATTTATTTATAGCTTTTTGCACTATCCTCGTGGATATAAACACTCAATCAATGCACACTTTATCTGTAAATTCTGTATTCTCCCTACTCCCTGTGTACATGCTCCCCCTATGTGTATTGTTGTTTGTGAGTTAAGTTTTATGTTAAATGTATAAGCTACTGGATGACCTGAATTTCCCTCTGGATTAATAAAGTATGTATCTATCCATCTATCTATCTATCTATCTATCTATCTAATTAGCTGCTGCAGCGATTACTGATGTTAAAAATCCTCCTTGGTGTCCTTTCACCACCATGCGTGGCATGAGGGATAGTTGGGGCCAACTGGCTGAGAAACACAAGCCGAGCAAACAGAGAGATAAGGTCCAGTAAACATGTCACCAGCACATAATTAAGCCGACTACGACAATGCTCTATAAAATCTCACTCCAGTTGAGCAGGCGTCGTCTCGCTCCCCTCTCCAAACGAGCACAGAATCTCCTTAATACCCACATGAATTGTGTGCCAGATACAATAAAATCATTTTATTAATTCTCCTTACGCTTCCTTCCTTTTTTTTCGTCTGTAGACCTATATTTTTAGGTTGCCATGGCAGCAGGAACATAGAAAAGAAACTCCACTTCTTCTTAGGAGAGGACAATACATCATGAAAACATGTTTTTTTAATTCACCTTGCTCTACTTGCCGCCCTGTGTAAAAGGTTATTTAATTAAATTGTATTTTGTCTTTGTGAATGGCTCTCGATGTAAACTGATTTAAGAGCTTCTACTGATGTATCCAGTTTTGAAAAGCTCAACAAGGGAAAATATTGATGACAGTTCCATGAGCTGTTCTCACTTGGTATTTATACAGTGAGTAGTGAGCACTGATCTGAGTAGTGGGTCATTCTGAATAATAATTAACAAAAGTAAAAGTACAATCATTTGAGAACATTTACAGCCGATTGTCATCAGACGTAAGCAGACCCGCTAAATTTACCTTCCTGCAAGGGAGAAATAATTAATCCAGTGACCTCCACACATCAGTATGAGAGCACCCTGGATCAATACCTCCGTACAAATGGCAAGACCAGAAGGAAACCCTTCAGACGCACAAGTGAAGGACCACATGGGAAACATCACAAAGACCAATCTAAACATTCAGCTCTGTAAACTTAGCTTCCAATGTTCTAAATAACATAAATGACAATGCAAAGCCAATCAACTTGTTTCTCAGCAGCTTGAAGAGAAATTAACTAAATTCTGTCCAAGATGGTTTCCTCATGCAGACAGAACAAATTAAAGTGCAATTTGTTTGCTGGCAAACCACTTTGGTGCCAGAACAGAATGGTCAAAAAAACACTTCGCCCTCCGTGTCAAGTTAACAACTTTCATAGGAATTCATGGCATGACATTTTTTTTAAAAATATATATATTTTTATTTGGGGGGAAAAACACCATTCCACCCATAGTATTCTCATATGTCTAAAAACAAATGAGAAATTGACAATAAATGACATGTTCATGCCTAGATTGCTTGGCCTGTACTCACGGATGTTGTCAGTGTTCTCCTGCACAATGTCCGTCTTCAGCAGGTTATCAGCCAGGACGAAGGCGCCCTGCTCCACGGTGTCCAGCAGCATGGTGGCGGCCCGCAGCTGCTCCCCTGTGCTCAGCTCCCTCCATGCTGCCTGGGCCTGTGGTTGCAGCAGATTGTTGACCGTCTCCACCATCGCCTGGGGGGGGCGGGGGGGGAAAATCATTCATTAAGTCAACAGAAGCCGAGCTGGCTGCTGGTGTTTGACGTGGTGATTTGGTAAACGGTGAGAGTGAAGGAAGTGAAATGAGGGTTCAGGACTGAGAAAGCAAATGCTCGTTCGTGTGGGAATGTGCAAGGAAGAAGCATGAAGTGGGTTTGCTTTCCACCATTTTTCAATTCATAATCATCTTTTTCAAATAATTTACAAGTTCTGCTTTCGGACATGGATTGTAACTGGTAGCGCCAACACCTGTATATGTAATGACATTGTAGTAGTCGCTAAATTGCTGTTGTTACCATGTCCTTGTATCTAACTAGAAGCATAAGTAATCAGGTACGTGAATCAGAAGCAATGCTTACAAGACTGGAGGCCACTTGTTACATGACTTGAGGCTAGAGTCTTTAATTGTTGAGATTCATGCTCTTCCATGCAGACAATCCCAATACACAAAAACAACACAAGCAAAGAAACATTGAGACATGCCAATAGATAGAAAAGGTATATTCTGGTACCAACCATCTAAACATTTAAACATTTAAGAATGCCAAAGGCAAGATTTACGAATGGAATACTAATTGGTCAAGCAGACTGATTAATTAATTCCCAGTGCCTCTGCGGTGACGCGCTAAATGAGTTATTACACAATACTTCATAGATATGTTGGTTTGGTTTGGTTATGTCATTAATATATTATAAATAACTTCAAATATGTTATAATCCATTTATACTGCATCATATAATCATAGTTATAATCACTGATAATGCTTTATAACAATAATCATAACGTATTATAAAGCATTGCATAATGACTTATGAAGGAAAATATCATAATACTGACATTTCTTTGAAAGAATCATTGTGTGTAAGTAGTAAGTACACACAAATGAAAGATTTAACACCTTTTTACTTTAATTAAAGCAAACACTGACCACTTAAGAGTTAATTAATCATATTACAGTGCATTGTAATACATTATGAATATACTATGTTGTATTATAACTATGGGAATTATAATACACTATGGTCCTTGGAAAAGAACATGACAATGAGCTTGTAATTGACGTACAAATAAATAATGATATAATGCTTTAGAACGTGTTGTGATTATGAATAATAATAATAATATACAGTGCTACAAAAAAAAACGCATAACACACTAAAAGTATAAGTCACTTCTCTCTGAACCTCGCTTAGATCCCCTTTTTGAACAATGGATTATGAAAAGGAATAAGAGTTTCAGTACGACTCAAAATCAGCAGGGGGATGAAGCCAAAGGCGATAAGAGAAATCACGTGCTCGAGCATATCATATTCATTCTTAATCAAAAGACTAAAAAGCAGAAGTGTAACGGCGCCCCACAATTACCTTATAATGTAAAAAATGTACGTTTGTTTCAAATCCCTGCGATAGCAAGAGGAGACGGAGGACCGACTGTGTTCAACTCACTGGCGCTGGAGGATCATTTCAAACAGCACCAGCTGGCTTTGCCTCATTCAAAACATACCCTGCACACATTAAGCCGCCCACGACCAGACAAGACCGCACACACACTGAGAGACTGACGCAAGAGCCAACACACACCTCTGCACCTGCTCGTATAGAAAAACACAGGAAAACTCACAGGCGCACACACACACACACACACACACACACACACACACACACACACACACACACACACACACACACACACACACACACACACACACACACACACACACACACACACACACACACACACACACACACACACACACACACACACACACACACACACACACACACAGAGAGACTGTCTACCACATTTGATGTAATTATTCATTATCTGAAGCCAATCTCCAATCACACCTTTTGACATTCTGCCAAAGGCAGAGGTTGCCTCGCTCTCAATTAAGGAGCTCCTTTTCTTTAAGAAGTGACATTTATTTTCTCTTTTGTTCAACACTGCAAGATTTTTTTTTTTCTTTAGCATTTCTTAAAACCCTGAAATAATGGCTATTCTGGGAAAGGATTGATGGACTTGCAGAGGAAGCAGTCTCACCTTTCCACATTTCTAAGAGACAAGGCAGAATGATAGCACACCCCAAAGAGTAGTTCAGAAACTGGATGAGCAGGGATTATACGATGGATAACCAATAATAATAATAATAATAATAATAATAATAATAATAATGTACATTTTATTGACCCCACAGTGGGGGACTTCTCTGCATTCAACCCATCCTTAGTTGTTAAGGAGCAGCGGGCTGCAGTGAAGCACCCGGGGTCAACGGGGGTTCAGTGTCTTGCAACTATTTGAGAGCAGGGATCGAACCAAGAGTGAGTAAAGCCACCGAGGGCAGGGTCTACATTATACATCAGAAATGTATATTATAAAGGTCAATTTCCTTAGAGGCCTTCAACATCGTCCAGGGAAATGCAATACAGATGACATTCACTCATGATGCATCATTTGGACATGCAATGGATTACCAAATCACTGTAGTGCAAATTATTCATTACTGGTATTAATATGCGCGTAGCGTGCCAATTTTTCACTCATTCAAACCAGAGAAAGTGATGTTGATATCAGGTCTGTACCGTCTCCATGTGGGAAACCAGGATGCCTCGAGTCAAACTACAATACACACACTATGCAAAAGAAAGAATGGTCTTTTCGTGTTCATGATAACAAAAAGGAAAATATGTGTTGCCTTTGCTGCAGCGGAAGCAACCACGTCCGGGACAATCACAGTGCACTTCTGTGTTATTACTTTGTGCCCCTGAGAGTTTTGTTAAGCTGTCTGTGTTGCCAAAGATTGCCTAAGATCACCTAAGACACCGTCGGGAACATTGGGGATTTTACATTTTACAAAAGATGACGAAACGCTCACATTTTAAATTGTCTTTCTTGCAGATAGTTAAACGAGGTACTTGATAACGTTCATGTCTGTACGGTAAATATGAAGGTGAGACCAGCAGCCAGTTGGTCTGTTTACATATCCTAACGTCAGTATTGTGTTAGTTGACGAGCTTTAGAGGTCATGGCTTAACTGAGCTAACTGGCTCCTGGAGAGAGATATCGATCATCATACCCAACTATTTCCTTGAAGACACTTGAAAGCCAAAGAAACGTGTCCTGTAATAATGTAACTTAACTAAAAACATCAAAAACATTCCCATTTTGAATTTTATTGCTATAATGGGAATACATGTCAGTGTTATTGAAAATCCTAGTGATGATTATATACATAATATATATATATATATATATATATATATATATATATATATATATATATATATATATATATATATATATATATATATATATATCTCAACTTAAAAGCAGTATGTACATTTGTACAAGGTGTCTATTTGGCCAATCATTCAGGACAAACTTATTTGATCCATCCAAGTAAACTAATTATGTGACAATTTGGAAGATCTGCATATTCATTGTCTTACTGAGGCGTAGAGGAATAGATTGATACCCCTCTAATGTCTTCATGGTAAGTATGAAACCACAGCCAGCTGCCGGGTAGCTGGGGATGTTCACCCGAGCATCACACCACCGCCATCATCACGGTCTCTGCAGGTGAGACATCGGGATGGTGGCTCGCTGCTACCTCCCTGTTATTAGCACACTGCCACTCCATCTGTCGGATGGAGCGGCTCAGTCTACTGCAGCAAACATGGCATTCCTACGCTGGAAGAAAAAAACATATTCTGGTTCCTGGCAGACGAGGATATGCTAATCGTGAACTGGACTCACTGCATCCTCTTGGAACATGCATGATGACTGGGCGTGAAACGCTGCAGTGCACAGGCCATTTATACCAATGCAGACGGCAGGCAGGGAGAGGTGGACATTAGCGTGCGCTTGGCATGAGTCCAAGCCAGCCTATGGCGTGTGTGCTTTTATCTGTGTGCTGATTGATGAAATGAACTCTGGGTCTGGGAAATTGATTCTGGCTGAGGCTGATCTCCCTGTCTTGAATTTTTGGCTCGCTGGTCGGCTTTCCGTGTACACCTGGTCCTCCTCCCTCCTCCGATGCTGTTCACCAGTTGTTTTCTCTCACTGACGTTGAAGGCTGATCTCAAAATGGGGGAAAAAAACAACACAAACAATCTTGTTCTCTGTGTCCTCTATCTGACTAGATGTCTCTTGGCGCAGGTGAAGCTGTTGCATCACTTCTGTATTTTCTTTGACAGTTTCATTTGACCTGCCAGCCAAATCCTTCTTTGAAAATCACTGCAAGCTTCATGTTTAATATTTCATGAAACCTCCCCCCTCTTGTGTTTACGAGTTACTGAGGGATTACCTGTTGTTTCCATGTTTGTGTCATATTAGGTTTAATCTTACAATTGTAGCAGCCCTTTATATATGAAGCAATGGCAGAGAGAGGCAGACTTGGAGACTTTAAGTGTTTCCATAGCGCTCTCTCCCTCAGTACGACCACCACATCCAGATATAAACAGTGAAGCTAATGCAAAAGTGCCGTAAACATGCATTCTTTCTATTGGTTTGCAAAGATACGTCTAAATGTTGATGAGACCATGGTCCTACGTCTCACTAGCTTTATTAACTCAGGAAACAATGTGAATATGAGTGTTGGGTCTTAATCGCAAGATACAAATCATCTTCAACACAGCATGACGTTCATTTAAATGATGGGGCCATTGGGAGTAAAATAGGCAATAAAGCAAGGTGTGCTTTCGGGTGTGTTTACCTTGTGATTGACAGGTTGCTACTGCTAGCAAAGCGGTTAGAGAAGACCACGTGTTTCACAGTGTTTTTATTTAGTTCTAACATGTTAGACTCCTGAAGATGTCCAGGACTGAGCATCAGGACTTTTAGATCCGTACTTCACGACGGGTGACGTCACGATGTCTACGTCTACTCACAGTCTCCTAAAACTCAGAGTTTCTTTCTTTTAGAAAGAAACCAGAAATACACTAACTATGGCTAGTCGCTATGCCATTTACTGTTGTTCGATGTAAAGCTGCACAGAGATTTCACATGAAAAGCCTTCCAGTAACTAAGTGCAATCCATCTCTAGTTTCTTGGTTGGATTCGAATTTGAAACATTGTTTTATCTTGAAAATGATGACTCGTTTTAATTCTAAGGATTATCTTATGCTAAATTATACATACGTTGGTTGTAACAAACAAACATGAAATCTTCTGGAGAAAATCTTCTAAATCCACTTTAAGCAGAAACGCCTCATACAGACTATCCAGGCAGAACGGTGCACTGCAGGATAGATGAAGAGGTCTCGGTTATGAGGATGTGCTTATCTTCATCTTTTAACAAATTGACTCCCAGGGAAATGTTATCATCTCGCTACATTCTCGAACAAGGAGCCTCCCCTCGTTTTGCCTGCTCTAAGGTCATCCTGCGCCGTGACACTCCCCCTAGTCATCTTTGCATGCAAAGGTGTCATTTTAATGAAGGGCCGGAACTCAATATCCTCCCTGTATCCTGCAAAGTCGCACTCACTTGGCTCCCACACAATATTCATTTGTGATATTATGTGTCGAAATGGCCTATGGATGGATAATTTAAACGTCTGCTTGAAAAAAGAAAAAAAAAATTCAGAAGAAAGAAGCCATTCAAAGCTTGTGTGATTGACTTAAGCTACAACATGGATGGACCTCATCACAATAATTGGACCATAATGTCACTGCATAAGATGCCATTACGATAGCCAAAAGGTGCTATTTTCATCATGTTTACATCAAAATCATAGGGCGCAACAGAGACACCTTGCTCAGGGGGAACATGGGGAGGTCATCACGATACAGTACGCTTTGTAGCTCTATGAAGGTCAAATCAAGAGAGATTCAGAAGTCGCCATAATTCATGATTATTTCATCTGCACCGGATCAACAGAGGCAGGGAGATTGCTGCTTGTTGAACTCTTTGTGAATATATAATTGAATCAGCAAATCAAGCCGCTTCTATTGCAACTCCCAGATGATCTGAGCAAGATGAAGACCTCCGTACCAAGTGAATTAAAGAGTCGTTTTGTTTCGTCATCTTGTTTACCAAAAGATAAAAGCCCTCAATCACGCCGAGAATCCCTCTTCATCTCATTTCGACATCCACCTCAAGCCCAGCGCTTTATTTTGGACTTCACCACAATCGCACCTGCACTGACACAATCTGCATTTTCCCAATGTAGCGTTGACGTCTGTTTTCAGCAGCGTCTCCGAGGAGGGGGACAGCAGAGGCAGCTGCGCCTCTCATTTGCCTTGTATTCCTCTGATAATCCCATTCATGTCAACCACCAAGGGCCCTGTTGAAGAAAACATTGCCCAATTTCCCTAATCAATGAACGTCCCTCAAAGGTGGCAGTGTGTACAGCCAGTGCCTGTGTTTATCTAAGAACACAGATGCTGCTCCATTATTCCGGATCATCAAGTGGAAGCTCCACACTGTGTGTCAACCAAGTGAGGCGACGGAGGAGAGGAGGAGGTGCACAGCCGAGCGTTGCGTATCGTATGTTAATGCGCAACATATTCTCAGCGTATACTACACTATGAAACATGAACCCAGATGCAGCCGTAAAAGCACAAAGACGTGTGCAAATCAATTTGGATCTGTTGGTAATTGTCTTTGTTTTCACGTTCGTAGAACGGCGATACTGCTCGGTCCGTCCAACACTTCATTCCAGCCTGAAACATCTTAAAGATAATTGGATTGCCATGAACTTAGCAGATATTCATATCCTGGAACCCAATAACTACGAGGCTGACATTTTCACGTTTTAATGAAATGTCTCCCCTCTGAATGAGTGGTAATAAAATCTAGCGCTAATATATGTTCAGTTGATTCGGTGTTAATTAGCATATGTTAGCATGCTAACATGGACAAACCTTGGGGAATTAGGTTGCCAATAGGACTCTATGGCAGGGAAGAATATAATATTCAGAATTTAACTCCATAGACAATTGGCATTTGTAGAGAAATACAGAGATAGGATACCAGCAGCCTTATCCTATGAGCACCGCACACTCACAAACCCATCTGCACATATTAGCAAGCTCAGCCATATGAAAGCATTCCAGTTGGCTGTCATTTGCAGCATCACATAACAATACATAGCAAAGGGCCTTCTGACATGCCTCAGAGGAATTGAGGCAAATAAATGTTGCTGAACATGAGCACTGCAGAACACACACACACACACAACCCCATATGCCTATAATGTGCAGGTTTATAGGAGCCATCTGTATGGCAGACAGGAATGTCAACATATCCCATAGTTATCTTGTCAAGGTAGAAATGATACTGATGCCAGCTAGTATGTCACCCCAGGGATAACAACGTAACTCAGTAGCCCGATAAGTAGCTGAGGGAAGCAATAGGCACCCCCTTAAATTAGGACACGCATGTATTATGCATCAGGGAGGATCATAACATGCCATGACTGTAGCTGACTTTGTAGTTACAAGTTGAGTCGCTGGTATAATGAGGTCACTTCTTTTGGCTCTTAAGCATTTGCTGAGAGTACATTACATTTCGGTGAGCCTAATTTTTGTCTGATGCTATCCTCTTCTGTGGGTTATTTCAGGGGAAAGACAATTTGGTTGCGTTTTCTTTCATGACTGAGACCCGGGAGAAAGCCACAAAGGCTAAATGGCATTTTAAATAATGACATTATCAGCCTCATGCTGAGACCAAACATACAAGGGGAGGTGGGAGAACATATTGACATACTGTATACAAGCAAGGTACAATGATGACATATGCGTTTGAGACACTGATGTTCACTTGAAAATAGTTCAGTGAAATTTGAGCTTTTCATTTTACTAACATTTGAATATACATATATAGTTATTTCCACTTGAAAAAGTCAAACTTCAATGACAAGTTAAACATGTAAATAGCAGTACAGTGTTCACAATGATGGAATGGAAAGTGGGTAAGGGGATAAGTTTGGTCCAAATACCTGAACATAAAACCGGCAAGAGCGCTCTCTTTTCTGCAGCTGCAACCCAAAGGAAATGCAAATAGTTAGGAAAAGGTCATCAATTCAAACAACACAGTTCCTCTGTTTTGGGGAAAACAAATCACTTTGTGAATTGTTTGCACAGTAGTATACAAAGTACATGAATGATACACTATCATAGACGAGCAGTGACATGAGACATGCTATACATCTGGGAGCATGCCTCTGACACCGGTTAATCGGATTTCAAGGTTTTTTGTTTAATTTATTTTTCACTTAAGAAGTTCTCCGAGAACTCCGGAGAGCTATTTGTCTGCCACGGTTGAAGGAGCGTTAGTGCTGACAACAATTAAGCAAACTTGAAAAAATTACAGGAAGCTCGGGCTGGAAGAAAGGCTGTCAGCGCTCCATGGAGAGTGGATGATTTTAAGTGAGTTATGATACAAGCAAGGTAGCCAACATTGCTACTACGTGGTTTAACGGTACTGCGCTAAACCCCATGCAGATTAAAAGAGTACCATCTCCCCATAAAGGAGCTTCTTGCTGTTCATCACAGCCCACTCTTCTGGAAACGCTTCTGTCCTAACCGTCCGCCAGCAACCCTTTGATCATGAAAACGAAACTGATCTCACCGTTTGCCAACTCAATCCGCTCATTGTCTGCTGGCAGAAAGCGTTTTTGCTACGCTATCACAAAGGAAAATCTTTAATTCGCTTGGCTCTTTGCAGATTGTGTCAAAATGATAGAAGTGAGGATGTAAACATCAGCCACAGCGGCGAGGGAGAGTTCTGTGATCTCCCACTGGCGAAGGACTTTGAAATCAACGGAACGATATTGACAGTTTTCTTCCCACAGATGCACCAAAATGAAAGGACAGCGTATATATAGAGTGCAGAAAATGATAACTCATAAGTAATCCCCCGACCTTTAGTTGCTGCCCTTTACTAGAGAAGCTAAAGACTTCGATAGCAATCGCAACCAGAGTGGTAGCCTCTATCTTGAATGTTGCGTTTTATGAGAAGCCCTTTTTTTTCGAGAGGCATTATAAACTCTAGTTGCCCCTCAATGTGGATTTGCTCATCACAATCCCTTCTGAGGCCTTTTGGCTATCTTTACTGCCTCCCCGCTCCATTGGAGAAAACTGGCACTAAAATGTCAATGGGAACATCTGTGTCCGCTGAATGAAATAAAAAATGTCACGGAAAAAACTATCTGCGAACAGGTGTTCGGGATTCTCTACAAGTGAAGCCGCTCCAGCAAATTAACGACTGACATTTTGAATTTCGCTAATGTTTGCTTTTCTGTTGGCCGATCAGCCGACAGAAAGCATTATTTTAGACCGCTCTGCCCCAGTGGCCCTAACTGGGCTCGGCTGTGAATTGGGAAATGAACGTATCGGATTCAAGTTCAGCAGAAAATGAAAACCTCTGCACTCTCACAGTTTAGATCCAGCTGAATGAAACCTCACCCCGTCTCATTAATAAAAACGAAGTGGCGCGTGGTTAATGCTTTTGAACAGCATGGCGTATGAATACCATCTTTGAAACTACATCAATGTTAAATAAATAGCATATTACATGATCCTCATGTAAGAGATATGTCGGAGCTTTCTTCTGAACTTGAAGGGACACAAACGGAAGTCATTTTACCCAACAGCGAGAAAAGGCATCTCATTAGAAGTTCACTGACGTCTTGTGGGAGGTAGACCTCCAAATTGAAAGAGGTCTTGGAGTCAGAATGAAAATGATGACTTAAAGATTAAATCAGGGGAATGGATAACAGTTCCTGCAAGCCATATTTATCCAGCCTGATAGCAAAGGAGAAGATAAATAACGGTCAGTTTCGACATTTCTTCTTGAAGTACCTTGTTCAGGCTCCGTGCTGCACTGTCTTTGCCGCCTGGCGTGAGGTTCCTCAGCTGCACGTCCAGGAGATCCACCAGCTGAACCATGGCCTTCACCGTGAAGGTGATGTCTCCTGCCTGGAGATTACGCTTAGTTTGCTCCGCCAACTCCCTGGCAATGACTGCAGCCGTCTCTCCGGCCTTTAGCTGTGAAAAAGAACCAAACGGATAACAATTAGTATTGTTTTGTTTACTGTATTATTGTTACAACCTACACAGTGGAAAACATAGGAAAACATGAGGAATTGACCCCGTAAAATGAACGCCGTTTAGCCAGTACATCTTCCCCCGACGGCTGCTGTAGAGCACACAATTAATGTGGCAAGACGGTCCCCAGCTGAGTGTCCACAAGCAATTTTAAAATAAACTATTGAGGCGATTTCAGAAATGATTCTCTTGTTCAAAAGCTTACGTGATGTCTGCATCTTGATATTATTGAGCATTTGGGAGCTTTTGCATTTTGCTGTTGTAAGATTTTAAAATAAAGTTTGCGTCAACCTTTCTGCTTAGTCTCATTTTGTTTCTTACATCTATATCTAACACCCAGAGAGTCTACCGACATTACCAGACTCCTTTCTCTTACGTTATTGTTTCACTAACTCGCCCAAAACTATTAACCTGCATATACAAAGACATTCCTCAAAGCACAAGCGTTCAATAAAACCTCTCCACCGAACATCCACTATCCATTGAAAGCTGATGTAGCGTACAATAGCGAAGACACGTCAAGTCTGTCAAGGCATCCATGATTTCACACAACCAAGTACACAAGAGTAAATGTGTAATGAATTGATTATAGAGTATCTTCACCTCTAAAACTAAAACAGAAATTATTAGCAAGTTGGTCTCCAATCTAAATTTGTTCCGGTTGGTATTTTTTTGAAATATGCAGCTTGTCCTGCTATTTCTGGATTTGGGGAAGTTTACACTCCAGCAACACCATTCAACGTGACTGGAGATAACTTTTAGTTTGCCAAATGCATTAATTAGTCGTAATATCATGTTGTTTTTTTACAATAGAAGTGAGAGCCCCAATGCCGCTTTCTCATCGGATAAACTACACAATATGTAACTTGTGAGCTTTGAAGAGACCGGTTTATTGGCTAATGAGGCGCACCACAAACCTTAAAAGGTTTACTTACAAACATTATACTTTGCACAATTATTTATCCTGTTTTTTTTCAAATGAGTACAGTATTAAGTATGTTCTCTCTTCCTAATAATGTGCAGCAGTTCCCCTTGATGTCAACCATTGCCCACTTTTAATTGATGTGTATCTACTTGCCAGACAGTAAACAAATGTGTCTTAACAACTGAGACACAACAAACAACTAATTATTTTTCAGTGCAGTGCCATGTTTTCTTTTCAATTAATATGAAATGCATAATGGGAAATTAAAAACTGTGATGACTTTCAAAGAGACGTAGAAGTTATTTGAAAGTCACCAAATCAGACTGACTCTACCGAACACCGTTTTACTCGTCTAAAACATAAACAATATGTAATAGTTGGTTTCAATTCTGAACACTGAATAAGCTCATTTGTGCAGTGGACTTGAGTAAATGCAGAACATCCTTTTGGTGGGATGTAGTCTCTCAAAAGTTCCAGTACCTTCAGCTTGTTCCTAATAGTCTCGGTGTGGGAAGAAGAGCCTAAAAGCTGCAGTTACACCACCTATAACAGGCCAATAGTTACTTACTCGGGCATCACCTGCTGTCATCGCCTGTGAATTTATTAGTCAAGCCAATTATCCTGCTTAAAGTGGTCTTCACAGATGTGTATACAGTGGATCTTGTCTTTGCAAGATGTTTTCCTCATTTCGCTCCCTGCTCTTGTCTCTTAATGAGAGGATCTAGGGATGCAGGGTAGATAGCTGTGTTTCCTCCCCCTCTCTCTCTCTGCCCCCCCCTCCCTTCTCTCAGTTTATCTGATGTCATTTCATTCTCTTTTTAGTCCTTTTCTCATTTTGTCTCCGGAACCATCGGGTAATGAGCAGTGTCACATTCAAAACAATGGCTCCAGATATAAAATAACGAAGTGCCAGATGGGCATTCCCGATATCTGACATGTTGATCTTCATTAAAGCTGTCCTGTCTGCACACTGCTGTAGTGTGACTTGCTTATAAAAGATTCATATGCTACATTCGAAACACTGTTCCTGGTCAATACATGCAACAACATAAGCAAGAGCCCTTATCACGAGCCCAGGAAGGCGCTGCTCTAGTTAATTCCTCCAAACAGCAGTGTGTAGTGGAGCTTTATTGCGGCACTCAAACGCTGCTGCGCTGTACAGAAATGCACCTGATCATTTCTTTCCCTTCTATTTTGTTCCCCAGCAGCCATTCTCCATCCAAATCTGCAGACCGCCGTTTGTTTAATGGGCCGAGCTTTGTGCTGTTGAGTAGATCATAAGTGTTATAACAGGCACGCCTCAGGGCCCGATGAGTTTAAGGGAGAACATTGCCTGCGATTCATAACCTGGAACCCTGATCTTCCTCCTCCTCTTTTGATTTGATTTACGTAATTGCAGATTTAAACATAGGAAGCTTTATATGTGCCGTTTAGAACCATAAATTTCCCGTTAGGGGAGGAGATACACATAATTTGTGCTTGAGAAATATGTAATGCAAATGACTGCGTGTCGTAGGTTAGAAAGTGGTCTGAATCAGTCCACTTATCCGTGGAGCTGTGGTCCAACCGCCGATGCCAAACACAGGCATTACCCTACTATTAAGTAAGCCCTCCAGCTAATCCATAACAGTAATTGACTAGTTAAGAAAAGACAAAGAACAAAAGGGGTAACACATAAACTAAAACTCTCTCAGTAAGAGCAATAAGCACTCTTGGTTTTCATTGTGAGCTTTGGTAAATGTTAAGTGAAAAGGGCTAAAAGGCACTTCTTTAGAAAGAAAATAAAACGTGCCATCCTCCAAGACATATATTTGATTTGTTCTATAGTTGTGTTCTCGAGTACAATACAAAATGCACTTTCTAAATAAACCAACTTTTTATATTACTCTCAGGAGCTAATGTGCTTATTCTAGCAGCCTGGTACCTTCTGGCTGATGAGGTTGACCCAAGGGGAAGTACAGTTGCTGAAATTTGGTCCCTGGGGGTCCCAGTACCCCTCTGGACCCACGCACATGTATGAGGCCACACCTAGAGAGAGAAGAAAGACAGGGGCTTGGTGAGAACAATGACATCACATTGACAACAGTGTAAGGTAAGAGCCGCTCCAGTGACACATGCTTTGTGTAACCTTGACTCCCGTACAGAGACACATATGTTAAACATTCGTCCTACCACATGACAGAGTGATGGACTAGACTCTGCATATGGCCTCGTCATCTCATTTCCAATTCTTCCTCATGTCAAGTACTTTCTGATGTAGAAAAGAAACACAATTCTTAAGTGATTCAATTAATGTGTGTAGGAAAATGTAAGTGGTTGGTTTTTATCTCATTGTGACTTAAATTGAGTTGCTTCACTTGAGCCAGCCAAACTTTCCCAGACAGTGTGTATATTTAATCATTGGAAGTCAGACAGTGTTTGCATGCGACAGCTCGAACTGCTGCATGAGAAGAATACACCAAATGAGGTGCCAATTAAGTCTGCCATAACTGAATTTATCACGAAAGGTCAATTAAGTCGGTCTGAGAAAACTCTCTGCAGCCAGATGTGTGGTTTATGAGTGTCAGTCTCATAATGTTCCATCTGGGCTTTAGCACCAAAACACCTACAGATATTGATTATCTGTTCAGGCTCTCTCTATTCCTGCCTTCCATCTTATTCTAATTACTACATGAAATACACTTAATCCACATATATATAGAGTACAAAGAAAAAATGTTTATGCCATCCATCCAATGGAAGCAATGTATTAAAAAAACAAAGCCTGTCTTCCACGTTCCTTAAATACCTTGCATCTATATTTTCAGAGGTGACATTCAGGTGCCCTTGCTCGTGCTCAGAGAGCCGGTGTGTTGACGGCTGAGATGACCGGCACGAGCGGATATACATTTTGATTGACATATAATTTGCTTCCCCGGTCCACCTTGGACAGCCTCATGTTTGATGGTGTTATAAGATAAGGGACTCTGCATTTCCTCCTGTATTGAAAGGCAGGAGAAAGAGCATGAAAGAGGGAAGGAGTCAGAGAGGGAGTCAGGCGGGCGTGGGGGAAACAGAACGACTGCGAGCGAAGAGAGGTAGAGGGAAGCGGCGCTCGAGGAACTTTCAAAGAGTAGCGGAGGAAGCTCACAGTTGTGTTCTGCTCGGCAGTGTCGTCTGAAGAGCAGCGGCTTTGAAGAATGAGCCGAGAGGAGGCGGGTATCTGCTCATCTTATCTCGCAGTATGACGGCTGTTAGCGAGGTCTCAGCGGGTGCTGGTGTCGCCCATTAATGAAGCTTGTATGCGTGTGTGTTAGCTAGATTTAAGGCGATGATATCACACCCCGATCAAGAAAAATAAATAAAAGTAATACAAAATAGTTTGGAAAATTCTTTAACAAAAGCATAGTTGGCATAACTGATTTGCAAAAGGTTTAACTAGCTAGTGCATTGCCTGTTCAGAAAGGGCCGATTGCATCACACGCGCCTCTTTGCTTCCTTCGCTCCTGAGCAACAGAACTACCATGACATAGGCGCTAAAGCTCACATGAACATCAAAGAAAAGTGAGCTGTACCAAGCACGCTCAGCCAGTGTTGGAAACGTTTTCTCCCACCAGCCAGAGGGGCGCGATCCGACTGTGGCTGATGGAGCTGATCGCGACCACGCTCGGCGGTGTGACGTGCAGCGGTGCGTTTCAGACGCAGCGACCTGCTCTACAACCCGAGACACGGTGCGTCCCGTTCACCTGGCGAGGTCACACTTGACTCGACTCTTCCCTGAATCCTAAGCAATACACTCGCCCAGTGTGAGGTGGATTGGATATAAATCGAAGGACTTTTAAAAATATGTATTACCACCAGAGTTGCATTATTAATGCAACAATACAGACAGAAGAAACCCACAACAGTGAGGTTTCTAGGTCACCTTCCAGTTAAACTTTAATTTCTTTAACCATATAACATTGAAGTCTTTACTTAAAGTCTATGTGTTCAGTGGGCATGTCTGATTGACACATAAACTGCTGCTTCGTCATACTTTCAGAGGTCAAGCCTTCATATCTAAAGCATGATTTTTTTTATCATAATGCAGATTTGACTTCATTTTCTCAGTATTGATACAAAGACAGAGCTGGAACATCATGCAGGAGAATAAACATGCTTGATGAACAAATGTCTAGCAGCCCTTTCACAATGCCTAAAACAAGCGTGTTGAGACATTAATCAATGACACCATCCTGAGCAATAGGATGTTCATAGGCCGATGGGTGTGTGCTTACTCGTTACTAGTTTATATACTGATGCAATGATAAAATATCTTTGGCCTTGTATCAGTGAGTCAGGAAAAAAGAGTGAGGCGAGAGGACAGGAAGCGAGACGACGAGCGCTGCAGGGGAAGTACCAACAAACATCGAGTCTGACAGTAGACTGTCTCTAAACCAGAGAATTGACATCCTTACTGAGGGGAAAAATAAAGAATCAACTTACATATGTATATACATACACACAAATATATACACACACACACACACACACACTATATATATATATATATATATATATATATATATATATATATATATATATATATATATATATATATATATATATATATATATATATATATATATATATATACATACATACATACATATATATATATATTAAAACAAATAAATATATATATATATATATATATATATATATATGTGTTACTGTTTATATATACACACATATACATATTATATATATATATATATATATATATATATATATATACACACACATATATATATATATATATATATATATATATATATATATATGTATACATATATAAAGTATATGTGTATGTATATATACAAAGACAAACAAACACACTATTTGGAATATTGTGTAATATCTTATGTCTTGTGTCATATGTCATACTATGTTGATACGCAAAGTACAATCCTCCATTTTCAGAGCAACCTTTTTTTTTAGCTTGTTGCCATCACCATGTGGATGAATGGAAGGCCCTCGTTTGATCTCCCATAGAGCCTGTGACCAAACTCCAGAAAGGAGACGAGAAGGACTCCCTTTTCTGATTTGACATTGCACAAATCCACATTACCTGCGGTTCCTGGTGGACAGGGCATCTTGGTCACCAGGCCTTGCTTGGTCTTGGGCCACGAGATGTCCATCATCACCAGGGGATTGCAGTACTCTACCCTAATGTTGGGAAGCCTGGAGGAAGGCGGCGCCCTGTTGTCTTCTGGCACCAAACCCGTCCCCGGCGTCTGGACAGGGGCCACCGCCGTGGTGGTGGTCCGTGGCCACCGGGCCATTGCTGTCGTCGTGGCGGGCATCTTGGTAGCGGTAGACCCGGCTGCTGTGGTTGTCAGGGTAACAGTGGTTGGCCGGGTGGTGGTCCTCGTTGTCATGGTCGTCGTGTCCATGTACACCAATACAGAGGACGACGTTTCTGGTAAAGGAGAAAGAAGAAGAGACAAAGTGAACTGACAGATTTAAGCAAAAATGCAGAATTGGAAAACAAGATGATTGAGAGGAAATGTCTCTCTTCCCAGTCACAATTTATGTCTGAGGGAAATTTATTTTGGGGCTGCTGAAAATAAAATGTATAGCATATGCAGGGGAGTTCTATTCCTCTCCCTTTCCATCCGCTGCTTTATTTGTCGATAGTTCCAAGAGGATTAATCGGAAGTTGCAGGTGTGGCTTGCATGGGCATGCAATGTGTCTAGTTTTAGACCCCCGCTGGCAAAGCTAATACACACACACACCAAGCGCACACAGCTGTGCAGTATACAAGTTGTCGAGGGCATTTCTAGAGATACAGAGTCAAGAGCTGAGTATTGTAGCTACATGCTATTTCTGGGTCAGCTGGGACAAACTGAATTACCTATTTCCTGGATTCAAGTCTTCCCTGTGGTTACACTCCAGGAGACACTTGCTCATGACATTGTTTACTTAAGCTGTTGGGGACAAGGGCTATCATCACACACACACACACACACACACACACACACACACACACACACGGTAAGTAATCCTTCTCTCTCTCGGCTTAAATTCATACACACCTCAACTCATCACTCATCCCATCTCCTCAGCCATCTTGTTCCCTTTGTATTCCCTCCCCCGGGTCATTGATTGAAAAATAGGGGCCACAAATTAATTTAGCGACGTCTTTTTAATGAATGGGTGGATTTGGTTAAGCCACACGGGGTCAGAGAAAACACAGAGGTCACACTAGCCAGTGCATTCCTATGCAACTGTGTCCTGTAGAATATCACCATTTAGGAGCATTACTCTGTGTTACTCATACATTTGCATTGTTTTTGCTCAAAGATTCTCCGAAATGCGATACTGGCATTTTCATATTTCATGATTTTGTTGCTGAGTGTACTGTAGTTTGGAATAAGGCATCTTGCTGTAGACCCTTTCAATACAATCCTAGGAGAGGGCATTTCTCTCTCACACACACACAAACACACACAATATGGGCCTTTGCAATAATGCAATTGGGGATAGTCGTCTTCTTCCACCCTGCTTAATGCAGAGATACAATCCAAATGACAGAAGTGACAAATGTGCCAATCTTTGCACGAAAGGGAGCAAAACAAAATCTAACGAGGGTCGAATTTAGGCCGACGGGTGTAATGGACGTCACGCATCCAAAAGGCTTAGATAACGGACATCACTTCTGGAGTCCAGTTCAGTATGGTGAATTAAAGAGCGGTGAAATGAGACTCAATTAGTGCCGCGGTTTGGGAGTTTCCGAGACGCCTGTAGGCTGCAATGACACAAGCAAGGGCGCGCTCAGCAGTCAATGCAGTCATCGCTTAATTCAACGATAGCCAAGGTTGATTAAATAGGTTGCCACCGCAGCAAAAGTTCCGGGCTGATTGAGTATTTGTTTTCTTTCGCCAACACGAGAGTTCGCTGTGTTTATACGATCCGCAGGTATCGCGGGCACTCCTGTGGAGGCACTCCATCAGTGGAGTGGGACCAGAGGAATCCCAATGAATTGCAGCGTGAACTCGAGGTACGTAGAGCCACACATTCATAAAATATCAGTCGGACAGAAAAAAGAAGCATAACATTGCTTGAATACAACAGTAAATCAGTAAATGTTAAATGGAAGACACGAAAAACGTGAATATGAATGCAAATGCTTAAAATAAGCTAGCAGAAAAACACATCCACCATCCCAAATTGACACTACTAACCATCACCAGGGCTTTAAAAATCACATGAATACTAAAAACGGTATTTAACATTTTGAAAAGCCACAGTGACTTCACCATTTACATTCTATAACCACGATTAGACATCATCATCAATCTGCGCCCTGGCAGCCCGGTAGATCCTGTGGTCGCAATGATCATGAAAACAGGACGGGTGACACATCTCCTTATTGGATTATTCATGAGTGAATGAATGTATCTGTGCAACTGTATTTGAGAAGGGATGATCACCTCAAATATGTTACATCAACTCTTTTGGTTGAAGGAATGGAATTTATTTAAGTTTAATTGAAATCAGCCGGCGGTGCTTGAACTGCGTGGTAAAAGAGCCTATAAGAGAATCGCATGGACATTCACTGCTCATATGGAGGTCAGTAAAGGTCACCTGGTACAGACTCAGATAAGGTAGTGGCGAGAGAAAAAAAAGCGTTCAGACGGGCCAATTAAGATAAGGGGAGTATTGTACTGGTCAGGACGGCTGATACCGGAGCGATTCTGAATGTGACATTTCTTTGCTGAGGGAGTTTGTTGCTATAGCTGTCCCAAAATGCAGACCGGTGCAAGTCAGCGCTCTGCACAGGGACATGTGCTGAATGTCAATGAAACCGTTAATATAGCAGCACCCGACTATCTTCTATGGAAGATATAGTGGACTAATGGCGTCCGGGAGCAGAGAATGAAGTTGCGCTGTGTGTGTGTGTGTGTGTGTGTGTGTGTGTGTGTGTGTGCTGTAGACCGGCAGCTGTGCCTTGAGTGCATGTGTGCCCCACTGGCTAGCTACTAACGGCGTCCCGGCCGACAGCGCCCCCCCGTCAGCTCCGTCAGCTCCGTTCGTGTTGTTGGCGCCGCTGGCGGGACAGACGTCAACACGATGAGAGCCATGTGGAGTCAATCGCTCAGCCATAGAAGTAATCCGCGTCAGAGTTTGGAATCTAACCATGTGGGTAGGCATAACTATTACTACACCAGACTATATTAGACTTTAAAGGGTTTCAATCACGGATATCGGAGTCATCAATAACAGCAGGTGTTCCTCTTGTTTGGGTTCTTCAAACATTACGTGAATAAGACTAAAGTTGACAGAATGTTCCCAGTGAAGTATGATGTGTTAACGTCTTTTTAAAACATTCGTGAAACACTTTTAAATGTTTATGTATGAAAAGCTCAAATCGTGTCGTCATTTAGTCTGAAAACAGAGTCGTTACTGTCAGTAACACTGCGATATCTATCTTTCTCCTTTTGCCATTTAGCCAACCTTAGCAACCGTGTGTTTGATTGCTTATGAACTTAATTTCAAAGAGAAGGAAGGCACTCTCCTCTTTTAAATGGCACACTCTTTTGCTTTGTAGTTCATAACAAGACAAATATCCAACTATCCCTCAATATCAAAGACTAAAGAATAGTTCAAGAAACCGCTCCTTTTAAAATAATCATAATAACACAAGTCATATTACTTTCTTCAATGCTGTTTAACATAGCAGTAGAGATAAATATGGCTTGAGGAAATCGCCATCCCAGCATGAGGTTAATTCAAAGTTGCTTGGAACCACGTCTAGAATGTAATTCCATACTGCCAGAAGATACCGTTGAGCCCACTGATGAATTAATTTGTTAACGCACAGGGCGTCAAACAACTGCAAAGACACACACGAGGCAGAGAGCACGAGTGGAAAAGAAAGAAATTGTCCTTGAGCAAACTCGTATGTCTTCTCCACGAGATGAGCACAAAGGAAAGGGAGCGCTAGCAGCCGGCGTCAGCCTCAGCCTGCGAGCGCTAGCGCCTTGGAGACGCCACAAGGACATTTTGTTTTGCTCTGCCAGCCTTCCCGTTCTCTCCAAAGGCATGGAGCGAGACAAAAGGCTCAAGAGCAGCAGCGAGGTTAAAACACGTTGGTATTCTCAGTGTGACTCGGGAGTGACCTCAAAGGCACATTTGAATGTGCGTCGTGTTTAAAGGTCTACGAACCTCGAGACCTCAAAGACGACATGGAACAATATAGAGTGTAGAACATGTATTTTTAATTGCAACTAATACTTTACAAGTATGACTTCTTTGCAGTATTTTCCATAAAGAATTGTCTCCACATTTGTTAAGGTATTTCACAATGATACAAGTTTAAGAATATATGACAATAAAATGCTCTAAAACCTCCAAAGGTGAATTAGCTTCTGTATATTTAGGATTCAACGTATTACAGAGTTGATTAAAATGTATAGTAAATACATCCGGCTTTCTGATTTTCAGGATTCTTAAACTTAGGGGCTTAAGAACGGTGCTCCACGTGATCAGGTGACCTTTCCATTCACACTAGACAGGAGCCGACTCCAGCTTCCTCTCATTGAACAGCCGACTCCACTCGTGGCGTACGCACCTCTTCTAAAGCACAAAATCCCCCAGACTAAACGCACCACGGCTGTTTCCACCACACGCGAGCTTTGTGCTTCATTTCAAAGCATTCATTTCTAACTAATTAGCCTCTCTGTATCCCAGGGCTTGTGGCTTTCACAATTAGATAAGCACGCTCTACTTTGCTCCTGGAAGAAGAAAAAAAAAAATGCCACGCTACTATGAAATGAATCCGGTTTCTATGACTTGCCATTTCCGCACAGACAGCCGGCTCGTGGGCTCAGAGAAATTTCTGCACAGTCGAGATCAAAAGCGGTGCAAAGGGCTTCCGGGGGGTGAAAATGAAACTAGCATTAGACAGCCAAGTGACTCCTCCAACCTTGTGCTGAACCCAATTACCTCCTAATTTTTGTTTTTTAACCCGTATGCATGGGTTACAACTACAGTGGTCACTTTCACCGACCCTGGGCCGTCTTGGTGTGATGTCACCCATTAGCTTTCAGCGAGCCGGTTTTCATAGTCTGCTAAATGGGATTTTTGGCTGCTGGGTGTTTTTAGAGTGTGATTAGTGGAGATCTCTGAAATAAATGTCAACCATATACTTGTAATTTGGCTGTTTGATGAGTGCCGATTCCACGTGATGTCAGAACTTATTTTTAGCTATAGACGGCAACAAAAAAGCGGGTTATATAGTTGACCAACATATAGTGGCAAATCTGAGAAAAGGGGAGAAAAAAAATTCTATATATATCTGAGGTTTCTAGTATCTTAACCTGTTAATTCTCAGCCATCAGCTAATTGAGCATTCATTTGTAAAACATTGTATCTTTGATGACTATACAGCACATCTATTTTAGGCCATCTCTCAAAATCAGCACACGTTTCATAATGGCATAATTCTCCAAACTCCCAAGCTTATCAATCCCCCAACGTTCATGCTGTATGATCCCCCCAAAACGCTAAACGACACAATTCCTGGTATGCTGCGGAGAATGCTCGGCAATGACATGATTAAAGTCCTGTCATTTAATGGAGTCTTTTGTGGCAGGACCACAAATTCATCAGAGTGCAACTGGGATGTGGGGGTGGATGGATGGTGGTGGTGGGGGTGTGCGGTAAATTATGCGGCCAGACATCCGGTAATACTCTGATATCATCTGACATGATGAGAACCGTAATGGATGGGAGCTATGCATTGTTTGGCAATTAATTTCTCATTCCGAAGCTCTGTTCCTGGAACCTGAGGGGCGTCTGTGGAGGTCACACAGCCCTGGGAGAAGCGTTTGCCGTGGGCTGATATACATGCACACGTGGACGTGGTCCCAGCGACGACGCATTGCTTGAGCTAAATGACAAAAGACAAGTTAAAGCCGAAAGCCTGCTTGCTTATGCACTGGAGTGAGGTACGACGGGGGGAATTCACAAAACAGATGGGCAGTAAATACATGCAAAGGCCATTTCTCCCCCTAATGAGCACGTATAGAAGCGTATCTGCATTTGCCAAAGTAGATTTGGCCAAGTAAGTTATATTTATTCATTCATTCTGTATAGTCTAGAATAGTCTAAACACCTAAGATAAAAATAATTATGCAAATATGTCATGCACATGTATATTTAGTATTAATATATATATACATATAAACACTGTTATGGTAAAATAAAATATTAAATTCACAGAAATATCCTATTTAGCGTCATTCTTTGAAAGCTAAAGAGAGGAATGCTGGATTCAGTTTTAATTCTTAAAGCCAACACTCGAGACTCACACACGAATCAGAAGGCCAACCATCATCAAAGGTACCAGCGAACGCAGGAGGAGAGAAGAGTGTTGTGTGGCCGTGAGCAGAGGGACTTCAGAGTCACGTACAGGAAAGGAACTCTCCTTCAACGTCTCGTGCATTTGCCAAAACGTCTCAGGGCAAAGCCGTGTCGGGGAACTCCGACACTGGTTCAAAAATATAAAAATGAAGAGCCGAGGGAGGCCTCCCATCACATTTTTGATCGGCTATGTGGGGATAGCTGGGGTGATACACGCGTGTTTTAACCAAACAAATGGAAGACGAAATGTGAGGCAACACACACTATCATTGATTTTACTCCACACACACACACACACACACACACACACACACACACACACACACAAAAGAAAGGGGCAAAAAAGCGCATTTTGCTTAAGTAAGAAGGATGAATGCTTCTGTGTTATAGTATCCATTCACCCAAACTGTTTGCATATGTGTGTTTCTTCCCCAATTCTCTACATGTCAGGAGAGATGGATAGATCGCTGACCTTAATTGAGGGATTGCCTGCCACCACGCTAACCACACAGGTGATCTGTGCATGATTTCTGGATCACGGGGAAGCTGCCAAGGCCCGTGATGGATGGCCAATCAGGAGGAGGGACACCAGACTACCGTGATGTATAATGGGGTATCGTACAGAACGGACAGACATGCTGAACCACTTGAAACATGAGCTCGACGGCTTTCATCCAAAACCCCTAACAGAATATTACAGATGATCCTACAATGATTTTATTTTACAATATGGTAGTGTATTCTTACATGGGGGAATATGGCTTTGAAACAGTACAAGAGGCGCTTAAGTACCAACAAAGTGCTCCCTGTTTCCATGCAAAAAATATATAAAGCTGCATTACTAACAGAGCCCCATTGTGTGGGAGCATTAAATGGTTTGCAAGAGGATTGTGCATGTGTGCACATGTCTGTGTGTGTGCGTGTGCATGTGTGTACACAGAAAATATCATTCCACACTTTAATCCTAAACCTTGCACTTTCCCTGAAAAAAAGATGGCCCTCTGCAGGAGATGCACCAGGCATGTGTTAAATGCAAATAAGCATGTAGCCTACATTTCTAAGCCCCGACATCAAAAAGGGATTCATGCAGAATGCAAACGGAAGTTCACCAAGAAAAAGAGGTATTGATGCTTTGTTATCAAGAAATAAACGTTTCTCTGACGACATAAGACCCCTGCAGGGTTGCACTTGGAACTATTTAGTGACGCATCCGAATGAATGACTCGAAAAGCAATATGACAGGTACTGGGAGGCCAGAGGGACAGCACTGGTGCCAGAGGGACAACAGTTTGTGACTTTAAGAGCACACCGAGTCACACTCGAGATTATCCCAGACTCTGCCAGCCAGCAGTTACTGCTTAGACGGTCTTAATCAATTTAGCATGTGTCAGACACTTCCAAAGAGAGCCAAGATGGGCCTGAGCTGCTTCGGCATGAAGGTCGGGGCACGGCGTCTGCGGGCTGCCCCCCCCCCCCAGGCTAGCAGCGCTGGCAGCGTGCCGTGGCCAGATGGCAACATGTGGCAACATTACAGGAGCGCCAGACGACGGCTGTATAATATATCTACGACAGCGACTGCAGAATCACTCAGACGTCGGGCCACTGGAACGTGAGCTGAAGGAACCCTCTCCAAGACTCCCACTGCTGTGTTCGGTAAACAGTCCTCGACACTCATAAACGGTCAGTATGTAATTGAACAGTAAGCAGGAAGTCTATAGTGTAAACCAGGGTTCGTACACATGTTGACCAATGGATTTCCAGGACTTTTCCATGACTTTTCCGTGACTTTAAACCAAATTTCCATGACCAAACTAAAATCTCGGTTTATACATGAAAAGTGAGAACATTCAGTATTTAAACAATGTGAGTTCCAAAGCATACAGTATACATTTAATTAAACTAATGTATTAGAGACAATATTTTATTTAAAGAATAAACGTTTGCTTCCCGAACTATCGCCATCGAACTTTCCAGTTAAGGTGCGTTCACTTGCAACGCGGGAAGAAAATTGCGCCGCCAGTATGAGAGCGTATGTCGGCTTATATTTTGAGTCTTTCTTTCTAAAACATATTCATTATTTCAAACTCGGCGTGAATGCACAAGTGAATAAAACACATTTCCATGACTATTCCAAAACTTTTGTGATTTAAGTTTTTTCCATGACTTTTCCAGGCCTTGAAATGACCATTTTAAAATTCCATGACTTTTCCAGGTTTTCCATGACCGTACGAACCCTGGTAAACTAATTCTGGAGGGAAGCGAAAACACCGCATCCGTGTGACCCCACATATGATGGATGCGGTACGAGTGCCGCAGCAGGTGAGCGTGAGACTCTAATTCCCGCGTGCGGCTGCCCTCGCCTTTGCAGTCCTGTCGAGTCCTCGGCGCTTCACGCTCGCCGTGGCCGACAGCTGAGAGGTTATTCTGGTAAAGGTGAGGCCAGGTCCACAAGGGAAGTCTCCAGGAAAGTTTTAGGAAACAATGCTGCAGGGTTTTCTCTCTTGGTATTGTTCGTTATTGTTTTTAAGGAAAGGCCTGTGGCTTATTGACCTTTTCTATATCATCGGCACTCTGTGAAGCCTCATGCATGAGCCCACGAAGGTGTAGGTGTGTGTGATGTTTTCCCATGTGTATGCAAATCATATTAAATCAAATTAACTGCTAGCACAATAATCTCTTTTGCTTTAAACAGGGTTCTTACACATTTGGACCAGTGGATTTCCATGACTTTTCCATGACTTTTCCATGACTTTTCACAAAATGTCCATGACCAAACTGAAATCTCAGTATAAACATGAACAATTTAGAAAATGTTGCGTATTAATTGCGTACGCCGGCTTATATTTTGAGCGTCTTTCTTTAAAAATCCCATTCATTATTTCAAACACGGCGTAAATGAACATGTGATTATAACAAATTTCCATGACTTTTCCCAAAACTTTTTATGATTTAAGTTTTTTCCATGAATTTTCCAGGCCTGGAAATGACCATTTTAAAATTCCATGACTTTTCCAGGTTTTCCATGACCGTACGAACCCTGTTTAAATCTAGTTAATAATACTTTGTTAAATTGTCAAATTGTTTTGCTAAACTGCCAATCGGCCCGAAGAGCTAAAACCATCTGATGGGAGAACATCAAGACTACGAGACAGCGCCCAGTGAGCCGCAGGCTTTGGGTGAGTGTGGAGGTCTTTAAGAGGTTGGAGGCAGGTTTAGAAAACCGTGACACTGAGCAGAGAGAAGCGCTTAAGAGGAATGGATGGAGGTTTGCTGTGCACGGACACGCTTTCAGTGAGAAGTTGTCAAGATGATGTATTGGTTTTGATGGAACACTACAAATAATTTGAAAAGGTGACACTGGTCAGTATCAAATATAATACTTGCTATCTTGACAATGATTCCGAGCAACCTTTCCAATCGGAGGTGTTTTCGAGCCGGCCTTCCTTAGTGGAGCGGAACCGCAGCGCTGGCAAAGGGAGAACGCTCAAAATGGTGGATCTGGAGAACTGGGTCACGGATGTTTGGGGGACGATTACTTTCAGAAGATCGGCGAGGCCATCACGGCGTTTGGAAATGAGTTAGCCACATGTTCATTTACTAAGAGGACAACGCAGTGTTTTTGCCTATTGGCTCGTGTATATGCTGCATCTTTCTTTCATGTTTAAAATAAGATCATAGAGCAATTTCCCAGTTGCCCTTGGACAGTCTGCATTTCACGTGGACGTGTGAAGTGGATTAACGGGAGAAGGGCTTTTATATCTGGCTGCTAATAGCGGTCTGTGCGGCACCGTTTTTATCACCAATTCGGTGACTTTAATCATCAATGGAGTTGTCATGGAAGCACTCACGGGCATAGATCACTCGTCCTTGAGAACAGCACATCTCGGCAAAACAAATATTGCTCTGTCTTTTGAATAGACTTCAGCAAATGCACAGATTAGCACAGGGATGTGTTAGGTGCAGGGTTCTTACACATTTTGACCAATGGATTTCCATGACTTTTCCATAACTTTTCCATGACTTTTCCATGACTTTTCACAAAATTTCCATGACCAAATTGAAATCTCGGTATAAACATGAACATTTTTGAAAATGTTTCATATTGATTGCATACGCCGGCTTATATTTGGAGCGTCTTTCTTTAAAAAAAAAAAAAAAAAAAAATCACATTAATTATTTCAAATTCGACATAAATGAACACGTGATTATAACAAATGTCCATGACTTTTCCAAAACTTTTATGATTTTCCAGGCCTGGAAATGGCCATTTAAAAATTCCAGTACGACCGTACGACCGTACGAACCCTGTAGGTGGAGGTCTAAAAGTGGGAAAATACGTTTCCTTTCATGAATATGGTAAACAAATGTTTCTCGGCTAAGAAACAACTCATCTTTTCTTTTCTCGTCTTCCGAGTTCTACATTAACATTTGATGAAAGCGTTCATGTTCCCCAACATGTACATTTAGACACAGTGTGGTGGTTGGAGGCCCTGCGCTGTGTGCGGTCCAGATACCGTGACCCTGTCCCTGTAGCAGGTGCTGTGCCCTGGCCCATGTGGCCGGGCAGAAGGTAGCGGGCTCCAGCTGGGGCCTGGCTGCTCCTCTGCTGCGCGGCGGCCAACACGCCATGCTCCACTTGTATGGCAGGTCACGCCGAACCGTGGAGGGGGGGTGTGGGGGGGGGCGCGCTCGTGTTAAGAGCGATCGCACAACGATAGCTTTCTGGGAGCGTCAGCAGGCGCAATGATCACCGACGAGGAATGGGAATCTACTTTAAAGCCCGTGTTTGCAGCGAGAGGAAACTTACTTAGTATGCCGGCTAGATTTCACAGCATCGCCTCAGGCCAAACGAGTAAATGTTGTTTTGTTTGGTAAAAGAAACGTGCATCAGATGGTTTGAAGACCAGCAGCTATTGCAGCTGTACGTCTCTGCGACTGCTCGTTAAAGTTTCCCTCCATCACACACTTTGCTATCTGATCCACACATTCTCACTCGAGCAGCATGCAAAGTGTTGCATCATTAGGATTCAGCAGAGAACACACTCATTTGTGTGTGGCGAAGGGGTCGACACTGATGCTGAATTAACCAATGTTGTGGCAACGTTCCTGCAATCACACAATTAGGCTTGTAGTGAGACAATTGTGTGGAAAATGACTAAATTACTAAAAACACTTCCAGAATAAACCTGCATCCTGTATTTGTATTTGGTCTGGGTTATCAAACTAAATGGTTTATACTTTATAGTCCATTCAATCACTTCTTTATTTCTTATTACTCTGTATATCTGACATGTATATTTGTTCTTTTACTCCATCCATCTACTTAATGTAACATGTTACTATCTATATTCATGCAGCAGTCCCTTTACTGGGCAGCTTATTCTGCACAACGGCAGCCAGACACAACTCAACGTCTCACTGGAAGGTCCAGCGCTGAGGATTTGCATGTGAATTAGCCCGTGTGTTTATGGGTGTGTGTCGATGCAAGTGTGTGTGCTCATTGTGTATCAGTTAAAAAGTGACGGATATTCATTTAATATAAAAAGCACATTACAACATCATTTCACTCCCCTTAACTACAACAAATGATATTACGAGTTGCCGTGCTTCATCCAAACCAAACGCTGTAAGCAAGGTCACTGAATGAATGAATATATTACGGGGGGTGTTGAAGCAGGACTCGTGGATGAAAAAAAAAAGTTGGGGTAGAGTCGCTGCCAGCGAAGGGAAATAAATTAAACTGGCAAGCGGCAGGTAGCGAAAGCTCCAGAGGAGGGGGCAGAGTTAGGGACTTCACACTCAGATAACTTGAGACATCTCTGACTCGAGCTGTTGATGAGATAGTGCAAAGAATTACCATAGTGTGTCAAAACAGGTTCTCGTTTCGGCTTTATGCTTCACAACAAGCACTCATTTAGAAAAAGAACAATGGAGGGGAGAAATTAGACTTTTCAACAGAGTTGTTGGACGCCTCGTGTGAGCAGATGTAGAGAAGAACCGGTTTGGTCTGTGGCTGAAATACTACATGTGATTGTGGCTGTTTCTGGTATTCTTTGCCTTTACCTGAAATTGTATAATTGTTGTATATTACTTTTTTAATATCTACCTGTGATATGGCTAATACCATATCTGATGTTCCTAATAGCTGTAAAATTTATTTTTATTCTTTATTTTTCATAGTTACAGGAAGATAATAAATATATATACATGTTGTTATTGTTCTCCAGATAATGTATCCTTTAATAAAAAAATAATAACAAAGAAATACTATATGTGGACTACTTGCAGTGTTTAACGTCCAATCAGGCATAGAAAATATATATATCTTTTGTAACTTACAAATGTTTTCTCCTATTATTATAGGAGAGTTGATGAGGCTCATCATGTAATTGTTAAAAATGGTTTTATACTCATCAATTCTATGTATCTGCAGAATCTCTCAGGTTAACTTTATTCCACTTCCACGTTGGCAATCAAGTAAAAAGCACAGCGGTAACACATGGAGCAGCATTTCATAAAGTCAACTATGGCAAAAGTGTTCCAAGCCAAACTGTTATGTATAATATATAAATGTGAGGAGCAAATCAATTTGATTAGTAAATTCTGACATTCTTTCTTTTTTTAGAGCCGTGCAACTAACAAAGCTAAACACGTCGCTGGTTAATTCACTTGGGAACGTGTCAGGAAAATGTTATGGATATCTATAGATTATATATAACTAGCATCATTATGGTGTTATTGTTTTTACCATATTTTTACTTTTACATTACATATCATTTAGCTGACACTTTTATCCAAAGCGACTTACAATAAGTGCTTCAACCATGAAAACAAACTCAGAACCACAAGAATCAAGAAGTAACGACAACACGCTACAAGTAAGTACCATTAAAGTGCCAGAATTGTATTTATTTTATTGTTTTTATCTATTGTACTGTTCTATCTTGTCTAATTTTACTGTCTTTTGTCTCGCCTTCGCCTCCCTGTTTGGCTTTCTGTAGTTTCATTAAAGTAATGTAAGTGTAAAAACTAATTGGCATTCAGATTGTCTTGCACTTTAAACTGTGATGGTCTGACGTCGTCGCTATTTGCTGAAACACCAAATTGCACAGACCCGAGTAGAAAAGGACATTTGAACTAGTAACAAGTATGAATATTAGGATAACTGAATAAATGCATATGTTGGTCTTACCGAGTCTGTTGTCCAGCGCTCCGAAGTCCAGCGTGTACTTCACGACGTGGTAATTGTTCCAAACGTACAGCAGGTTGTCCCGGGGATTGTAATCCACTGCGGCGATGTACTGATAGGAGTTGGGGAAAGGGATGTCCATGGAGCCATCTTTGCTCAGCTCCGTGTTGTAGATGTAGTCGATCTTGTTTCCGGTCGCCTCGTTGTCATCGTCCTCGTACACGGACTTCACCACGTACAAGATTCCACAGATCATGAAGGCGTTGGATGCCGAGCGCTTGTCGTACGCCGTGTCCCAGGTCCCCTCCACGCGCAACGTGTACGGGTTGAGCTGGCTGATCACAATCCGCCCGTTGTTCTGCTCGGTGGCGTAGATCACCCACAGGCCGTTTTCGTCGACGGCCAGGTCGATGTCCGACTTCCCTCCCCAGCGGTACGGGGACGTGTCGTGGTAGTTGGCGTTGGCGATGATGGCCTCGCCGCTCTTGATGCGAGTCCGCAGGTCAAACTTGACGATGTTGCGCGTGCGCTCCTTGTTGAAGAACAGGGCGCCGTCGTAGACCACGAAGCCCGTTCCGTCCACGCGGTGGGGGAGTTTGTAGGTCGTCGTCGGCCTTCCGGCGATAAAGTCTTCTTTGGATGAGTACTCGGTCAACGTGTCGGTGCGGTACGGTGTCCAGGGCATGTAGTAGATCTTATCGGAGGCTTGGAGAGGGTCTTTGCACCAAGCTCCTGACTGGTGGTCCGATTCAAACAGGTGCTCGCTCTGGTACACCCTGCGCAGAAGCCCTGGGCACAGGAATACTGAGGAGCCAAAATAGGGGAAAGACAAGTACGGAGTTACATTGGCAGGTATTATTCCCCAGTAACTTAAACAGCAACTGCATGCAAACACAATGAAGTGGAAATCTGAGATATTGAGTCTCATTCTCTCTTCATCAGCGGTGGGATGATCCGGATGAATGCAGACAAGATTAAAGACGGTGCATGTTGTGGCATGAAAATAAAAAGGTATACGGGACATATATGAACTCAAACACTGTTTGGATTATTTCAAACACACAGTTTGTTATTTATATCTAAGACACATCCAATACAGTTAGTCTCTCGACCTTAACACAATTAGTTTGCAACATCAGTGGAAGAACAGACTTGTGGGTAGGGGTGGATAGCGTAAGGGAGGGTTATACCTGAAATAATTCAGATGATGTTATTGAACTTACCACGGACGGGCTGACTTACCCACGTGCACTTACACGCGTTACCATTTTAGTTTGTTTCCCTTTACAAAGTGGCTTCTCAGCACATGTCTACTAAATTACATATAATTGCAACAGAAAAAAAATATGTCAATCTTTTCTTTCATTAAAACACTCTTTTGGCACTTTTTAATAAATAATTGAAAGCAGACAAACCCAAATATGATATATTTGGATAAATAGCTATGCCGTAATTATTGGCAGATGCGGCCCTTTAGGAGATGGAGAACAAGACACAATTACAGTAATTACATCATCTGTATAATGATTACCCGTCCATTATTTCCCCGACATGACATTTTTAGTCTGCAGCAGGATTTACAGTACCACCATGTAAACTAATTACATGTGAAATGGTTTGTACACAAATCTGATAAAGCCAGGCCGTGGCAATGCAGCTGGAGCCGGACGATCGTGGAGACGGTTTGCACGAGCTCATTTTAGTTGATTATGGATTATTAGGGGCCGAGACAATTACAATTTTCTGTCTTTTGAAAAAGATGACATCCTAACTGAATTGCATTGAAGTAAAACCTGGAGTACTTTAACACATTCATCTTGAAACTAACAAATGCTTAAAAAAAAAAGAAAGGCTATGCTATATTCACACGGATGTCGAAAAGAGAGAAACTCTCCGAAACTGATAGAAAGAAACAAAGGGTTTTCCCGGGGTTGGACCCTGCAGTACATCACATCGGAACAAAGTGTGTGTCTGGGCTCTTTTCGCGGTAATGGGCCGGCAGCCGGACACAGCGCTGACAGGCTCTCGCCGCAGATCTGTCGGGAGGTAAAAGCTGCACGCTTCGAGGAGGAGGAGGAGGAGGAGGAAGAGGAGGAGGAGGAGGAGGAAGAGACAGCGAACACAGAGGCTTCTTCCCCTTGTAATCTCTTAAGATTAACCCTGTTGTCTAGCTGCAGGTGAAAAATGTGGCGAGATGCGTTCTGTTGACATAACGCCTTGGCACACATCTCAGCGGTCGCTCCGCTAAATGCTAAGAGGGCCGATTCTGTATTTGAAAAAGACGAGATGTGCCGGGCTGCGGGGTCAGAGGAGGGAAGCTTTGTACTGACGGCACACTGGGCTCTGTAAAATATGCTTCTTAACGATAGAAGCATGGAGGAGTGAATGAAATACAAAAGCAATCATGGCTTTCATGGGGAATAATACTGTTCTGAGCAGCACAGACGTCTCTATGAAATGTTTTGAACCCCCTTCAGCTTCATTGCTCCTTCTCCTTGCCACAGATATTGTTCTGTCATTAACGCGCCACTACTATGAAACTTCAGATTTACTGCACGGCTATTAAAGCGAAACCCTTGACTCTTGCTTAATGATTCCATTTCCATCTTTGACTTAAATCCAGCTTTGTAGTTAACGACTGACAAAGGACACGTTTCCACCTCATGTCGGAAGATAACACTACAATCAAAAATGCTCCTGGGGCACAAGTGAAGATTTAGTGTATGTTCTGCAGCATCACGCGGTGCTGATAAAATAATAATGACCGCTATGATCTGTCTCCAGTATTGACTCGTGAGTCCTTGAAGGTTATAGCCATCATCATGTTAGAGCTATAATCAAAAATGCTGACAGCTTATTGGAAAAAACTATTGATCCCCCTGTATAGCCCTCTCCTTTAATAGTATGCAGCTGATACAGCAGACCTGAATAATATTATTTTATTAAAAGGGCCTAAAAACACCCTGAGGTGATGGGATTTCACTGGAGAGCAGCTCTGTAATGACCTCACCCTCATATATGTATAATAATCATATACGTGTCAAAAGAGCCGTCGATCTGTGTAGACGGAGAAACAAGGTCTGGTGTGATAGTCCCTGTGTTGGATGCTGCAGCGTGTACACGCCGAAATGAAGAAAGCATTTGTTAATTAGATATATTTAAAACACTGTTTACCAGATCAATTAAATGTCCCCATGATTGACAACCTCCCCACTACGCACAAACCAACACAATACCAGACACCTACTTTAGCACCCATCACCACACAAAGTCAAGCAAGCAAGCCGTTAAATGAAAGTACAAATGCAAAAGAAAAGTTGTTGGCATTTAGTTACCTTTTTGTTCCACTTCTATTTTTAGGCATGAAGGGAAGAGAGAGAAGGGAAAAAGAAAGAACAGGTTAATGTTGTGACAACCGGGAAAGGTCTTTATCTTGTAACAGTCACACAACAGTATCAGGAGAGCTTGGGGTTAGTGGAATAAACACACACAACATGCAATCAGAAGGTTTCAGGAAAGAGAAACCAATTCTGCGTCACACATGAGCCTGTTGGGAAGAAGAACAGAGTACTCAAGTCAGGGTTTGGCATTTTCTTTCATCTGTGCAGTGATGGCTGAGGGATGGTAACGTTTAAACCGATGACTTGTTGTACAGCCAAAGAATCATTCAACTTTATGGCCACTTACAAGCAACCTTATCCAGGATACAACCCTATCATGCAGATCTAGTAGCCTACATTTCTCAATGCACACAGCTGCAGTTTAAACTGATCACCTGTCACCTGCATGTCATGGGTAACTGTCAGTGTTGAATATAATAACAATTCTGACGATATTGTATTGATATATACACTGAAGAAAGCAGTTCACGATAACCCTCTGATCTAAAAATACAGTAGGCACATTCATGTATATATACAGTAAGTATATATTTTAAAAGTATGCACTACTACACTGTACTATACTGTTTTTGCCAATGGGTATGGAGGCTTTGAAGAGAGCATAAATAAGTCACTTCCAGCTCAGTTCCCCATAAAACAAAGCGCAAAGCGGATCTTGATTTCTTTGCGGTGCGCTTTGCTCAAGTGCTGCTACTTCTGTCTGCTCCTCCCAACAAGGAGTCTACCTTCATCTTCTGGAGGTGATACACTGACTATGGATGAGTACCTCATGCATCCCCACTTCAAAAGAAGGAAGCTATCCCTTCAAGGGCGCTGGGAACTTTATGTATCGGACACGTTTCAACAATAAGCAAAGCTAGTGGTGTAACGGACCATCGTCAATGCGTGATCTGTACGTTAATTAATATGAGGAAATTATAACGAAATAATGTGTTCACATGTGATCTTGTCCAATGCATTTTTGGTGAGAAACTTGAATACACAGTTGTTTGAAGAAGATGTTTAAAGATGTTAGAGAGGCATTTATTACGCCTTTACCTCTAAGCAGCTTACGATGAATCATTACCGCTACTAATGACAAGATTTGTTTTAATCAATAATACAATCGTTTTAATTGTGTTTTATAAGAAGAAGAAAAAACACACTATAAATTACTATGACACATTAAAATGATAACATTCAGAATTGTTGAAATGATTTTTGGGAGGGTGGCCTTGTAGAGCAGCTGCTATCTCCTCCCCAAAAAAGGGATCTGTATCTACCAATATCAATAAAAAATAATTGCCAATTAGTATCGCGGCAAAAAAAAAGTATCAGTGATCTTTTAAAGCTATATTTTCTCCCTTTTTTTGGGCCTGACCGTTATTTTTACGATCTGTTACTCCTCAGCTCTAATTGCTGCAGGTGTATGTGGAATGCAAAATATGTTTTGATTCTACGGCTCAACAAGTATTCTGAAAGCCTCTTGAAAAAAAAATGCTGGGGCTACAACATCTTTATTTTCAACACACTATATGTGTTGCTTCCTCTCGTGGACAACCTCATATATGTCAGGCATGGCTTTGGGCCAGTCCCGTCTTTTCCCCTTCAGTAATCCTGGTTCTAATAAGAGAGGATTAACCTCCGTTACCAGGGCTTACACGAGTGCTCTCCTCCGAATGGAGAGTGCCAGTGAGTGAGGGATGGAGGTCAGTGGATAGGCACGGGTAGGGGTGAGGTTTGAACGATGAGGAAGTTATCAGAGGAGAACAATATTAATGCAAGGCGGTGAGCCGGGGGAAAGCGGCATGTGAGGTGGCGCTGGTACAGGCGAGGGAAAGAGCCAAAAGAGGAGAATAATGGGGAGGGGAGAGGCTTTCAACAAGTCGCCCGTGTTGGTCAGATCATACAATCGTACACTGGCACAGCCCTGCACCTCATCACCAGCAAACACTCCAGCTGTCACTGAGCCCGTGCAACAATAGCCCCGGGCCACATCTGAATCACTATTACCGGAAACTCAAAATTGCCAATAACTCGTAACTACTCGTGGAGCCCATCGATTAAATCACAGGAAACAGCCGATTGAAGCCTCTTCACCGCCCAAGTGCAACGGCCACACGACAGGGGCCAGCGGGAGGCCGGGGAATATCCGATTGAGCGATAGCTTACAGTGGCAAAGGGAGAGGAGGGTAATGGTCTATAGGAAAAGGGCATTACGCGGTGGGGATGTGAGAGCAGGTAGAGCACGCAATCGCCGTGGGAGATCGTGCGAGAAGGGAGTGAAGGATTTGGCTGAAATAGCGGACAAGGAAACACGCCACTCCTGGGGCTGCTGTACAGTATGAGGCCCGGGTCGCCTGACCAGAACATGCCGCTGGATGCAGCAAGGTCACCCCTCGGATCACTGGAAACAATTTGTTCACGCAGCGTCCGCTCATGTTTCCCTGCAAATACAGCAGAGGCAGAGATGTACCTGTGATGACGGCCCTGGACGACCTCATGTGCGCCGCAAACCGACGGAAGCGGAGCAGCGGGAAAAAGCAGAGTGAGACGGGGAATTGATTCATTTGAGAAGCTTCTTTACTCTGCCCCGCCGCCCCCATTGTGACCTTAATGCGATTTTGGTCACGGCTGTCATAGAGTCACTAAAAAGCACTTAGCTCTCTCTCTCTCTCTCTCTCTCTCTTTTGCTCTCATCCTTTCATCAAATCCCTTTCTCTCTCTCTCTCATATCCTTGTAATTCTCTCTGTGTCCTCACTGATGTCAAATAAGAAGTAAGCTACTCAAAATATGCACACTAATAAATAATAGTGTACCTTTCGCAGGTGCCGTCACCTGACTGAAAGGGTTAAGTCGTCTTCAATCCAACAGAACAGGCCATTCAGTACCGTATTCATCGGATGGAAACATGATGGATGTTCCTTTATGTGCACTTCCGTTTCAAAACACTTGACAAAGCCCTGTACTGATATTTGAGGACACATCATTGAATAGGTTAGAACACAGTCCTGCATGCTGTTCCTGCTTCTATACACAAACTATAATAATAATACAATGATAATGACTAAGGGCCACAGCAAGAGCTTTTTACCCGAGTACGGTCGTACAGTGGAGATCATTGAAAGGCTACGCAAGAAAAATGAGAGAGAGATACTCCACTCCATTTGGGGATGGTGATGGTGATCACATCACATCGCTCGCCAACACTTTAAACAGTGAATGAGGAAATTAGCTAATTATTTGAAACAAGGAGATGACGAGTGGCCGTTCACCAAAGCATCCGGCAACACTTTATAATAACCGCACGCTAAGAAGCATTAGTTAAGTACGAGTAAACACTTGATTCATCGTTTATTCATAAATGATATATTCACCATTTGTAAATCAAGTATTGTATAATGCTTCATAGCGTGTCGTTATTAACTAACTTGACCAAATACTGCAGAGACACACACAAATAAATGGTAACATTTTATAATAACTGCCTGCTATAAAGCATATATAATACTTCATTTACAAATGGTGAATCCATCATTTCTATGTATACATGATTAATTAAGTGTTTACTCATACTTAACTAAAGCTTCATAGTGTGCAGTTCTAATAAAGTCTCACCAAGTATTAACCCTCCTGTTACCCTTCAATTTGACAATTTTTCATCAATGTTGTCTGTAAAAAAAAATATGACATATTATTTATTCTTATTTTTCATATTTTTTGAATTTATATAATTTATGGGGGGAAAAAAAAAAAATTCAAAATGATGATGATTTTTGATTAAATGTGACAAACACCTGACGGTGTTCTCTGGGTTCAATTTTCAATTTGACCCATTTTGTTTTTTTTGTTTGCAAAAAATAATATAATATATATACTTTTTTTTTTATTTTTTTAGCTATTTAGGTAAACAACAAACACACACAACACAAGTACCTGACACTTAAACTTGGGAAACAATATGAGTTCTAATCATTTTCTGGAGGTTTTAATTGCTGTGGTCAAAAAGGGTAAAATATGTTAGTAACTGTGAAGGTAACAGGAGGGTTAATAAAAGTAAATTAAGCAGAAATGACATTTGGAAAATTAAAAACAAATTAAAAAGGGGCTACACTAATTTCATGATATAACCTGGGGGGTTCATCCAGGTTGGAGTTAAAGGGTGGACAGCGCTGCGAGCTCTTTTACATCCCAGCAACTTCAGCGTGGGTTAAATTACTGCTTGAACTTATAATTTAAAAAAAAGTAATTTCACCAGTCTGATTGGGAAAGTGACAAATGAAAATGGCTCATCATCCGGCCGTTGAAATGGGCGAGACGGTTAACAAAAGGTTTTGGCACATTTTCCTAGAGATAAAAAAAAGACCAGCTGTAGTCACCCTCGTTTGGATGGTGAAGCACACCGAGGAAATGTCATCATTGGAAATGAGAGAAAGAAATCCCCTTAAATTGCAGCGATCAACTGGGCTCGCTATTTCACCAAGTTCTGTTATCGTGCATTAATTATCCAGGATTAATGTGCATACACCTGGCTTCACAAAATTGCACCTAGGCACACCTGGAAGCAGCAAAGTGCACTCTCTTTTATCTTTTGGACATTGAGAAGCAGTTTGGGGTTAAGTGCAAGGCTCTAGGACGCCTTAATTCTAGTCCCTCCCTTATCACGATACAGATTTATCTGGAGATCGGTCTGGGGATAGAGAAATGCTGCCCACAGATGTAGACAGGCAATGCCTATAGATCAATAGGTGATTTAATATTTAAATGTCTTATTCTCTCATCTTGTTTTACCATAGTGGGTTAGTGTGTGTTCATCATTAGATAAGTGTTCTACGTAGCCATAGTTACAGTGAATGCATGGCTCGGACAGGTTGGGGACAATTCTGGCAAAAGGTTTGGGCAAAACAATATCTCAGTGAGCTGTTTGCCAGCAGCTTGTTCCCGCCTGGCTTCTGTATGGTTCACCCTGCCACACACACACAACTGGGGAAGGCAACATGGCTGATGTGCAACCTACCTAATTGGCCAAGCTGTCGTAATTAAATATAATGAACTCGACAATAAACCTACCCTTAACGACTTATGGTTAGAATTCCAAATTCAAAACTACAACAAGGAAGTTAGGATGTAATTCAGCTTTATCAGCGAAGATAATCCAGGCAGGCACTGTTGAAGTTTGATGTTCAGCCCTACCGTACCCTATATAAGTACGTTATATCACCACTGTATAATGCAGTCCATACAGTATTTGCACAGATAATGAATAATTTCAAATATAATTTGCTGTGGAGAAGTTGCTCTGCATACTCATTGTAGTCCAGTCTCGGCTTAAGACACACGCCGGGTCCCCATTGTTAGCCGACACTGAGGGCCCCGACCCCGTCATGTGAGCGGCAGCTGTATGGATTTCCATTTCAATAATTAACGCTTCCCAATTTCACACTAATGGTTGAGAGGTATCAGAATGGTATCATTAGCGGCTAATAGAGATTCATGGTGGAATGGCTGCAATATTTTTTGAAATATTTCCCCCCTCTTTTTTTTTCATTCCCTCTCTCAACTAAGGAGATGCAGAGTGTAAACCCCTTAACTCCATCCCATCAGCTTTTTAATTAATGACACAAATTACCAGGCCTTGAATAGCATGTGCCTAAGGATGGGGGAGGACACGCAGACTACCATCTCTCTTTCTCTAGATTCTCTCTTCATCTTCCTCATTCTTTTCACCCCATCATTTCTGTTGGTGCTCGTCAATCTCCCATTTCTCAACACGCTTATTATTCTTTCAACTGCTTGTCTGCTCTCTTTGTGCCACCTTCTCGTACCTATTCCGTCTCCATGCTGGGAGGCTGCACTGCCATCCTATAACCTTGACGACGCAGGATGCCGCGCGAGTGCGTCGTGTCTTTGTGCATATATGTATTTTGTAGTTTGTCTCTTTTTGAGGGACAGGTGCGAGGCCTTGGCACTCATCCAACCCGCTACCCACGCGGGACGGAACAACAGAGGGTGCAGCCGGAGAAAAACAACACGAAGAATACAGTTTCTGTGGAACATGGCAGTAACTGGAGCAGAAATATTCTAATAGCACCTCATGAAATATTTCTTGATTTTAAAAGGACCTTGAAATGATGGAAGAAGAACAGAGGGATGAGGGGGGGGGTTGTGGGAGTGGAAAAGAATGGGAAGAGGAGGTTTAGCCTGATGTGGCTGGACATGGTGGAACATCAGTGAACAAAGAAAAAAAAGAAAAGACAAGGAAATTAAAATGATCACCATACTTTGATTAGTATGGCGATCATTAAAAGGAGAGACGCCACAACGAGATAAATCTCTAATGGGTTCTATATCCTCAACACTTGACATGTGCCTAAGTGTGTGTGCGTGGTCGTGTGTGGTTTTGTGTGTGTGTGGGTTGGAAAAGCAGTTAACGGCTTTGCTTGTGTTTTATAAATGGAAGTGTTTATGAACATTTCCAGACGCTTGTTCGGTGTGCAAAGAGCATTTATTTCAATCCGTTGGAGTGTACATGTGTGTCTGTCCATGAAAAGCAGGGGATGACTGTGTGTACGTTGTATTGAGTGAGAGAGCAGCCGATACAAAACAAGACCCTGATAGATGATACTAGTTTATTCAGCTATTAGCGGTGGGAAACGGCTTTTGCATGTCCAGATTCACGCCTTTCACACCACCATTCATCCACATTGGTGAGCAAGGTCCCTCTGCAATTATCTCGCCTCTCAACTGGGAAAATAATTATTTTTTCTCTCTTTTCTTTTGTTAATCCAGTCCCGAAACGTTTTTTTCTCTCTCTCATATATATATATATATATATATATATATATATATATATATATATATATATATATATACACATACATACACACACATTAATTATTGTCCTTTGCATGTGATAATAGTATCAACTTTTTATTTATAAAGAAAAGGAAGAATATTGTGTAAGATATTGTATTATATTTTAACAATGTGTCCTATAAAATGCTTCAATACTTGAAAACGGTCAGTTTAGATGTTGATCCTTTTTCTTTAATATCACTTTTGACAAAACCGTGTCCATCGTTGGCTCGTAGGGTGCAGTTGTAAACAGTTTTTCCGCATCCCTGCAGCAAACGAGCATGGTGCTAAACTGTCAGTCAAGCAAAAACACTGACACGCCCCTCAGAGGCTTGAAGGAGAATTTCGTATCTACTTTGTTCCCCCTTGTTTCAATAATCAAAGAACTACAGACAGTCCTTTTTTTTTTTAATCGGATTTACATTATTTTTTCTACTGCAAATAAAGAGATAAATCATTGTGACTTCAGTTGGACTAAAATATGTAAAGACAGGGTGATTCTGCAAAGCACAGATTCAAACCAATGTGCTGTGACAAGATCAATCTCTGCAAACTCGGGCCACGACACCAGCGTGAATCCGGCCTGTGAAATATATGACAGAGTGCGAGTCGTCAGCTCTTGCCGTGCAGGTTGGGGAGTGGTCAGCTGTCACTGAGTGATGTGATGGCATTACAGGCCCCCCTTCACACATGGGAAGAAGTGGGGCTGGTCACTCAGGTGGGGAGAAGAGAAAAGCTGTCCGAACAAGAAGGCTAATGCTCACTGGCATTTCGTCAGGGAGCGAGGAGGGTGTGGCTGCGTGATGTATCTGCTGTCACGCCGGTGCCTCCCACCCTGGACCTGATGAACGTGGTCTGGAGAGCTCAAGGGCAGAAAGCCGCTGAACTTCCAAACAATCTGCTTAGTAGATTTCGCGATAACATCAAGCAGAGTGATCTACTCTTGGAGAAGCTTAAAATTTGCTGCAAGATTATCCAAGGCAAAGAGAAGTGCCCGGGCGCGTGGAAGTGACAGGGTTTGAATACTGAGTGACTATCAAAGCCGAGCTACATTTGAAAATCAGATTACAGTCAATTCCTATTTATAACTTCAAGTGTGTGGGGACACAAACAATAGGTGACCCTGACGAGACAAATAACCAACCACACGGTCCCCTCCTGGTCACCCAGGTGGTGTTTACCTTAGGTGTGACCACTACATAATGGACCCTGTAATCACACCACAATCTGCCCGAGCTGCATTGTACGTGATAGCCATGTGCAGACCATCAATTTCATGGTTTCACCTGCCAACACAGAAGGACAGAGATTGGTAGCAGGTGCCGAGTAGAACATGCCAAAACAATCTACTCCATTATTCAGTGAGCCCCCCCGACCCCATTCTGCACTTGTTATGTGTGTTATTATTAGCTAAATGAATTAAAAAACAATTAGGTAAGTTTGAAATGAATAAAACCGCCAAATATACATGGCAAGTTTTCTATCAAGT
This sequence comes from Liparis tanakae, assembly GCA_036178185.1. Lineage (NCBI taxonomy): Eukaryota > Metazoa > Chordata > Actinopteri > Perciformes > Liparidae > Liparis > Liparis tanakae. The sequence continues at coordinate 8,622,977 of CM070111.1, read as the reverse complement.
GAGAGCTCAGGATTATTCCGCTGCGTTTCAGAGGACTGATTGCGTAATTATACGTCCTGGCTTAGCTTCCAAAGAGTGAGCCATATCTGACAGGGATGAGCTGGATCCCACTGTGGGAGACCGGATTTGACATTGTCCTTATTAGCCACAAACAGTGGGGGGGACGAGTGGCTTACGTACAGCAACAGACTGCCAGCGGAATTTCTGTCTTTGTTCTCCCACTCGTCTTGTCCGTCTTTCTCTTTCCCTCCACTTCGTCCGCCATGCATACTGAACTGTCAATTTAGAAAAGTGAACTGATCAAAAGCGTTGCCAGGACGCAATGTTTTGGGGACGAGGGGTTTGACCGCTTGCCTGGACCAAACAGATCAGTCAGGATGCCATGGAAGTACAGTGAAAGGTACGTCTCACTACCGGACTACAGGGAAATGGCTGATGCTCAGGGGAAGGACAACACGGCTAGCAGCAAGCTGTCCACAGCATCGCAAGTCTTTTAGCAACAAAGCAGCTCTGAAGTGGTTTTGTGTCCGCCCTGTCGGAGTTTGAAGGGCCACAGAGGAGATGTAAGTGCTTCATTACTCCTGATAAATAACATTGGCTAAGGAGGAGGGAGACACAGTTGTGTTGACCTCTTACGAGCCCGACCTCTGGGAGGAGCCATGCGGAGAGAAAGACGGGGAAAGCGAGTGAGAAAGGTTTAATAAGGCACTAAGAGAATAGAGACATTCATCTCTCCACTGAGCCGTGGAAAGTCAAGGTGAGGGGGCGGGACAGAGGCAGATGTTCCTGATTGGTGCAAAGTCATGTTTATGAGTCATCATGAAGGGTCAGCGCATCACTTCTGCCTTACTAATCTGTAAAGTGCATGGGGAAGCATGCACGCTGTGCACGACTACAACAAAGACAGAGACCTCTGGCAGATGAAGAATGAGTTTACATGACTTACAGGGTCACATTATTTTTAGATGCATGTAGTTAGTACTTTGTTTTCCATCCAGAATGGTGTATTAATGCATTTATTTATTGGTTCAACTTTCTATTAGTGCCATTTACCCCCTTCATTTCCTCACACACAGCTTATATCAAATACAAATTCAGTTAAAATGAAAATATGACAGAATGCCTGGTGCTCCGCCACTGTCACACGGCACAGGCAAACATTGGCAATCCTAGGTGTGATTTTAGCAGAACGGATAGAAGAAAGAAAATCCCCGTTGCAAGTGATGGAGCGAATCAAATCACAAATTAATAAAATCAATATTGTATCTGCGGCACGTGGCCATCGATTTATCACACTCCTCTGCCATTATTAACGGTGGATCTGATTGTACAATCCTGCTGGCTTATAAAGATACAGAGAAGGGAGCGGTAATTTATCCGAAGAGAAAAGAAGCTCCACAAGTAGAATACAGATAAAAAGCCGTCAGCGAAGGTGTTAAAGAAGAGAGGAGGGGCCTAGAGGGGGGTGGGGAGGGGGAGCTGTGCACTTAAAGGACACACTTTGTTGAGAGTGAGGGAGGCTTGGAGGATAAGGAAAAAGAGTATTAGGGCAGAGGGAGAGCCTATCAGAGGGATATAGAGTCAAGTCTCCACTGAAGGAAGTTTCTTCCCTTATTAGACTCTCAGACCCGTCAGTGTGTGTCAGGAACTTGGTCAAAAGGCTGTCTACAATGGAGCCTTTGTGTCTCAAACTATACTACTTTGACAATGTAAATACCTAATTATTCATCAAAATAACAAGTCGACCCCTTTTAGCTTGCATTTATATGTTGTGGGTCTTCCGCGTGATGCAGCCGTTGACCTTGGGGCTCATGAGTTATTATGTAAAACAGGTAGCACACATTCTGGCTGAACACACAAACAACTGTCTAGATTGCACATTGCCGACAACAGGATTGCTTCATTTGGGAGGCAGGGGGGTGGAGAGTCTGCTGGACTGTCACAGACAAATTGCATTCACAAGCTGCAATAAAATATGTTTCAAAATCCGTCTCCAGTGACTGTTTGTGATTACACTTTGCTTCCCTACTCAAGATATACAAATAAACACCTACATGACTTCTGCATTGCCAGCAGAATGTGTTATCCTTCAATGGTCCTGCACACAATCCTCACTTACGCCAGACAAGGTGCCCGCCGTTTCCCTCCACGCTGCACCCCTAATAGGCGGCCCGGTGTTACAACACAGCTGCCAGAAGCAGTTGGGGCAGACGTTTCCACGTTTCAACTGGGCTTTTGTTCAGGGAGGTGGAAGGTGAGTAGTGGAGTCAGACAACTGGATGTGAATGCCGTGGTTCCCATGGGTGTCATGGCATTAACGGTGTGTTACAGGTATCGAAGGGTGCTATTACCAACGCCACCCTCTCTCAATCCCTGTGCATTGGATGCATTGCATGCTGTCATCACGTGTGACCATGTCCGTTAATGCAGTTTACACCCATGTCTATCCAAAATGTCATCACCCAAAATCCAAATCCTTGATGCTAATCTTTAATCCTTGACCTGAGACTATCAAAACAAAATGGTCCAGTTCATCTTTTGAGCAAAACCCTGAGATATTAGGTTCACTAGCCTGGGATGGACTTGAGGTCACTGTGTGTACAAACACCCGCTGCCTTTAAATATTGACAGGAACTCAAAGTTGCACCAAAACGAGACGGTTGATTACATTTGTGTTTCTGCCCATTGCAGCTTTAGTCGGGTCAGTGAAAACAGTGAGTTATAAAAGAGCCATCTGCCAGCACTGCATCACAGGTAGGAATGTTTTATACTTCAAAACATAAAAGCTCTCATCAGGCGGACGAGTGATGGATCTCAAATGTTACAAATATGGGTATGATTCAAATGTACACCCAACTACACCGATAACTATCTGTGAGCAAATATTTATATATCAGTACTTTATACAGGACGGCAAACAATACGTCAGGATTCTGACAGGCATAAATATTGTGGCTTTGATGTTCCATTTCAAAAGGTGTTGTGGCCACGTCCTCTGGCCTCACCTGGATGTGTCCCCCCTGTCACCCCATGCTGACCCCTCCCTTCTGCCCAAATGTTGCCACTCAAATTCCGTAGAGCTTCACAGGGTTTAAGTCAATTATTTTTATTCAGAGATGCTTCACCCGACTGATCATTAACTGGCGTTCACTGAGCTGAACTGAACTAAAAACAACAATAGCGTTGTATTTGGATGACAGTCATATTGCCTTTGTTGCTGCTATGCTAACAGAGGCGAGACATGATGATTTCTCAAAGATATTAAAGCACCAGAACTGAGGGAGCTGACGACGCCGACGAGCACCATCTGAAGAAGAGACGTAGCTCACACTTCCCTCGACTGGTTACATTTGCAGTTTCTTTTTCTTTTTAGCCGTATGATTCTGTCTAACAATTTTCCATCGGTCTCAAATTTTTTGCCTGCTGTATTGCAGCGTATACCTCGGATACGCTTATTCCACCATCAATAAATTACACAACCAATATCCCACAGAGGATGTTACTTGTAAATAAAGTGACCGTAAACTGACAGGCTGTTGACATAATTGATGCCATGCAGGAGGAAGAAAATGAAGTAAGTATTAATCTCCTGTCAGTTAGAACAAAGACATAGTACCGTGTCAATACATAAATATTCGTCCAGCCGGTTACACTATATCATTTTTCTCATATAAACAACACTGTCAATCATATTTACTGCCCTCAAAGACTGTTCTGCTTTTTGTATTACAGGGATCGTGATGCGTCTTCACCTCCACGAATGCATCCTAATCTGTGTTGCTGAGCGGGCTGACACATTGGAGATATCCTTCAACAGTTGGAGCATTACTCGTGTGCACGTTGATAAGGTTATTGATGAGCCTTTGCTGCTAGGAGGAGGTGAGCATGTGGAGGTGCTTGAGACTGTGAGGTAATGAAGCAATACGTACTGTAGGGTACACATTCATATTGGACCTCCAGATATTTGTAGGTTCCTGGGCAAGGGTCAGGAAATACATCTGGTCCCGCCACGACAGCACACTGGGTCCGGTTATTACATCTGAAAGCAGAGAAAAGAGCAGTAATAGCAACATCTGAAAGGCAGACATTTTTGCCTTTGTGTTTGGCAACAATAAAAAGTAGCACATAAATCATATGTTTAATATGTGGTTAATAGAGTTAAACATGGAATTCTGTTGTGGAGATTATGACCATTATGGAGTTTACGGAAAATTATTTATCCAGTTTTTTGCAACTCCACTAAGTCCACGAACTTCAGAGACAAATTGCATGGGTACCACTTTAGGGCAGATACTGACACGATTTCTGTTAAAATCTTTGAGAATATTATAAACTGTAGTTAAAAAGGATAAAAAAAAAGATAAAGATTAAAAAAGTGCTTTTAGGAATTCAGAATTTTGAATTGTGCTTTGATATAAGATGGAAGTATTGGATTTAAGTAGTTTGCATCTTGTATTGAAGAACATCTGTATTTGACTTGTGAACCATTTCTTATATAATTAATTCAAACTTTTGTTTCAAACTCAAGCTCCAGATAGTACAAAACATTAAATAGAATAAAATACACGCCTAAAGAATGGACAGCTGTACCAATGTCTCCACAGCTGGGACCGGTAGCGTGAAGAACTCAACTTTATGTTTCATAAAAACATGATTATTTAATTTTCAGTCATTAACCCGGCAGATAAATTTATACATACGATTTCTTATAACAGCTTAGATTCAGAACGTATTAACTCCTGCAGCAACAACCATTTCACTGGCACTACTCCACCTCGGTCTCTGCAATAACATTCTCACGGCATCATTATAAGCTACTTGAAGTCTCTCTAAGCTTTTTTATAATTAGACCACAAGTGTGCAGCGTAGAGAGGCGTGCAATATGCTCTAAACAGAGACATCTTCACACATTAAACCGATGTGAGAGAAGGTTTGCCTGTGCATACATCCTACCACATTGCCTATGGATATCTTCATCAGCGGTCATCTATTCTGTAATAAAATGTCCGTAATAAGCACGTTTGATACAATTAATTAAGGTACTATAATGCTGTCGCTATAATTCAGCAATGCTGTCTGTTCCTTCCATCAACAGTGCACGGCGAAGATATGTTACAGTTGTCTTTCCAGAAATCAACAACAAGGTAACTCGTCATCAGCCATGGCGTTAGCCCTCATGGCTTGCTGCTTTTTACAAATGAAGCGAATGGAATACTTATATGTTGCATTAGTGAGCTTCTTGTACTCGGGCACAGGCCCTTGTCTGGGTCTACGGGCTATGGGCGATAACCCACGATTTAAAAGCTTCATAGGTTTCATATAATAGTGCATTTGGTTATAGTGGTCCATAGTCTTGAAAGGTCGACTGTAACGCTGCTATAGATACATTTTATTTATTGGGACACGTGAATAACTGATGGAATAGAGATCTCAGCTACCACCCTGATTGAGGCAAAGTAATTGGAACCATTAAGGGAGTAAAGCCGGGTATATTGGGACATAGTTGTGTGACACCTAAAGAGGAGATAGTTCCCCCTGTGTAGGTTCAGAAAACAATCTCATGGGTAAGTTCATCTTTCTATTGAAGGGTATAGTTTGAAGTCATGGACCTTAAACCAGGCTTCAAACCATGAACAGGTCACATTGTTATTACTGCATGATGGATGGTCGTGGTGGGAGTGGAGAGGAGGGGGCGAGACACAATCTTGTGTGTGCGATATCAGCTCTGACATGAGATGCAGGTCTTCATTAAAAAACACAATTATGGTGCTGGTGGTGTTCTCATGTGACATTTTGTTTTGGGCAGTCATCAATCAAAGCCCCACTTCATATGCACAGAGAGCCGTTCGCCACAGATGATAGCAACACTCATCTCAAAACATTAACTCTTAAACATTCTGACAAGTATTGATCTGTTTGCAAAATGAAAAAAAGGGGTCTATAACAGTCTGTGTTCGAGAACCCATTGTGAACGTGATCTTCGAGCTACAGTCCGCACGAACCATCCATACTCATTTACGCACTACCATTATCTCGCAATATATAAAAAGGTTTTTATTCCCCAGCAAGGCCGTTTGCTGTGTAAGTCTAGCGAAGGTTAAGACAGGGTCTGACACAATGATTCATCCGCCACATTTAAAGGATTCTCTACACCTTAATTAACATTGATTGGCTGTCGACTAATCAATCGAACCAGTGAGGGACAAGCGAAGAGGGGCCCATCTCATTTCAAGGAATCCCAGTAATAAGATACGGTCTGCCGAGTCTCGTCCACGTAAACTTTATGGGTTCATGAACCCCCATCACCCTCCGCCGCTCAACCAGTCAGCTGTCTGCGGCCCGACCCTCCCTGTGAAGAGTTCATTCCAAGGCAGTAAATGCCAGTCAAATAAATAAGGGTCAAGCTTATAAAACTGAGAAACAATTATAGATCTCTTCACCCTTCATCCTTACTACCACTTCCAGTTTATTCTCGAAAGACGCGTGCATACACACATGAATGGACATTGTTGTTGGATTATTTTGAGGAAAGACAATTTGAATATACAATATATGTACTTTTTTTGATTGCTGCCCCAGAAGTTAATCTGACATTTTAATCATATTTTCTAATAACTTCCTCTTGAGGGATTAAACATAATGTGTACGTAACATGGATTTCAAACTTAATCCCAGCCGTAACATCCATCTTGAAACCATATGCAAAATACCTCTGCTGTGCATTTTTTTTCAGTGCAGCCACAAATATCTCCTGATCTGACTTCTGTTAGTGTCCTGAAGTACCTGCGCATCTTGCAGGGGAATCAAATATGGTGGAGAAATAATTACAATTAAATGTATCAAGTGCAAATCAATGGCCGAGTAGGAGGGGGGATCAATAGCGGGAGAAGCTGCACACGGCACGTGCCACAACGACTTCACAATTACCAATTAGAGGGATAATCAGGATCTCATCAGACCCTTGGCTCTGACGGAGCCCTCTGAACTAGCCGGGGGAGAGAGAAATGGATCCACTCTGAGTGATGTATTCTAATATGGGAAGGCAGGCTGTACACAGGGTAGGAGGAAGAGCCCAGCAGGGGGTCAGACGCCTCAGCTGGTTAGAGGCTGCATGTGACGTCCTGCTGGAAGCCCCAGTTCCTCGGGTACAAATAAAAAGGAGGAACTTTATCATTTGGAGCTAGCACTGTCACAATATCAGATTTCCTCCACATATTTATCCTGGCCAAAATAATTAACAATAACATTATTGCAATATTTGTAGACATGTTTTTTAAACTATACCCGTGTAAAACTTATCTTAAACTTAGTTTACAGTACATTTATACATGTATACACATCGCTGAGATCCTGACAAACTCAACACTTTACTCAACACTTTACTTTGTTTTCCCCTTTTAGTATTTTAGTATTAGTATTTAGTATTTTTAGTATTTTTAGTATTTAGTATTAGTACTTTACTTTGTTTTCCCCTTTTAGTATTTTAGAATTAGTATTTAGTATTTTTAGTATTTAGTAATTTAGTATTTAGTATTAGTAATTGAGTATTATTATTTTGTATTTGTAATTTATTAGTAGTATTAGTATTTAGTATTCTAGTATTTTAGTATTTAGTATTGTGTTTTGTGTTTTGATTTGTATCTTCTATTTTTATTAATGCTCTATGTACACCCACTGCTGTGATCCTTGAATTTCCCCACTGTGGGACTAATACATGAATAACATATCTTATCTTATTTGCGTGTGTGTGTCATATCAGTAAATCAATCATATCATATTAATACATATATTTAGGAATATTTCAGATTATTTGCTGTGGGGTTGTATTCATCCATCGTCAGTATATTACCTACAGTCGATGTGCTGCAGCACAACTACATATAAACGATAAAATCTAGATTCTTTTAGGGGGCTAAAATGTGTTGCTGCTGCCGATGTTCTCAGCAGTATTCTGCTTTGCTGCCGCGCTGCGACTCCCGTCTGTATCTTCAAACTGGAGTTGAGCTAACTACCGTCTACTGTGGGTGGGACACTTCATTTTGAGTACCTCATACAACCACACTGCAAATAATCCAAACTATCCCTGTCAAGCAATATCAGTATAGCATTTTTTAAATATAACGGGTATTGGTAAAATGAAATATATATATATATATATATATATATATATATATATATATATATATATATATATATATATATATATATACACACACACACACACACACACACACACTAGATTCTGAAATAGGACACTACTGTTTTTTTCAAATTGGCCACAAACTTTTCCTCCTGCATTTCCACTCCTCCTCCCTCCTAGTTGGTTCCCCCTGTTCCCTCGTCTGCTGCTTGTTATAACTGGCAGATTAGAGCTCAGACTGCCAGCTGACAAGGGGAGATGTGGCACAAAGCACAAGAGTCCTATGTAAGCACAAACTGTAATGACTATAATCGCTGGCTGATCCTCCTGCTGCCTCTGATGGAAGTGGGTTGAGTCCCCTCAGTCTATTGACCACTGACCGGAGGAAATATGAATGGGTGAATTATTTACTCAATGAAAAAGAAAGAAAGAACAACAAATAAAAAAGAAGGAACCAGTGGGTAGTTTAGGACAGGGAAGGTGCAGCTGCTGTCAACGCGAGACAGATTTGTCCATATCGGAGAGTAATAAAAGAAGAATTGGTGAGCGCCGCTGTCCCCTTTCAGAACTCAAGTGATTTATATCAGCGGGGAAATACCGACCAAGTGCAAGGACGGAAAGGTCCGCCAGCTTTTAAAGGTTCAGGAGGGAGAAAAAAGTGCACCGCTGAATCTGCTTCCAATACGGCAAATCGCTTCGAGTGATTTTCCATAGAATTCACATCAAAGACGTTTGCCCAGAGTAAGTCACGTAAGAACGAAGCCGGTTCAGCCGAGTGGAGCTCTTACCCCGCTGCTATATGTTCTCTCCATTTGCTTTCAGTTAAAAAGAGCAAACACAGACAAAGTGCCCCACCTCCAAACACACAGGGAGAATATGCACAAGATGCTTAAGGGACTTGGAGAGAATGTGTGTGTGCAAAGACAAAGTGTATGATGGCATTGTTTGCTCGATGTGTACACTGCAGTGTGTGTGTGTGTGTGTCGGGCTGTGTACACACTTGTGAGAGTTTGTATTTGTAAGAAAAGCGAGGGGGGAGAGTGGAGAACAAAGTGACGGACGGGTCAATATCCCCATCCCTCTGCTGGGACCCATTACGCTTTAGTGATGGTCTTCACCACCCACGCTCGACTTCATTCATTATCTTTCCTTGCTGCACGCTACAGCATCCATCTTCCCTCATTCAGCCTGTCTCCTGGCGCCGCGCACAAAAAGAAAAGAAAACCTTTAAAACACCAGGAAAATGTTACAAGGGGAAGGGGCGCGACGGCTTTGAGCGCTGTGTATTTAGCTCTGGAGTAAAAACCAGGAAGTATTTAAAGTCGACTCTTTACAGAATGATCATTCCCAGTGGAAGCCTATTGTTCAGAGAGGCTGGCTGAGGAGCAGATGTGTCAAGCTTTCTGTTGTGGAGCTGCGATAGAGTAATTTATTCTTTATATCCGGGAATTATTTGGAGTTACTTCAAAGATACCCTCAGCTGGGTAAAATCAAACAAACTGTAGCGGCAATACTCGCGCTCCATAAGTGCCGTTTCTGCTTCTGCTTCTGATTGCAACGGTTTATGTGATTTATTCAATGAAGCTACACTGATTGAGTCCTCTACTTAAGTCCTACTGACCACTACTAGAGGGACGGAATTATGGCGAACAAAAAAATAACTATTTCACATTTTCAACGCATTGTTCAGAACGTTAAAGCTACCCTTGCATATGAATACAGTAAGTATGGTATGTCAAGCGATTAAAGTATGTAATGTATCAACGAAGCAGTACATATATGTTGTGTATATATACATATATAATATATTTTATTTTATATTTCATTCTGCATACTTTACTTTATGCACAGTCACTTTCTTTCTTATACTTATATTTTATTGTGTTTAGTTCAGTCGGTGCTGCTACTGTTGTCAACAAATTTCCCCTTGGGGATTAATAAAGTATATTTCTATTCTTCTATTCTAGTTAGAGAGCGACACACGTACGTGGAGTTACGTCCAGTAAATACTATTCCCCACTGCTTCGTCAAAATAATGTGCCGTCACCTCCAGGTAACTGATTACAGAGTGAACTCTATTGACTCTATTCATTAATAAGTATTCAACACCCATGTCAACAATATAGAAATATTCTGTTGGGCAAAGATAAATCTCCACAGCAGCGGTCACGACAAGTTCAAGTTGTCCTCCAGTAAATCTAGGCCCTGAATGCAGCGCGGCAGTAACCCCTTTATATGTCGGTGTGTATATTGTGTGCAATTTAAGATATTGTGAATACCTGTCGACTGAATGTTCTTTCCTTTGCTTATATCATATGAAGTGAAGTTCAAGAGTACAACCGTCGTAGTCGCCCTGAACTCCTCCGCTAGTTTCTAGTTGTCGTGTGACTTGTGCAAAGGGTTATCTTAGACAACATGCGTTAATAAGTCATTTTTTCCCCCCTGAAGGGTTATTTTTTGAGTTTTTCCTGATCCGATGTGACGTTTTGGGGCAGGGATGTCTATGTGTACGGATTGTAAAGCACTCTGAGACAAATTTGTAATTTGTGAAACTGGGCTATACAAATAAACTGAATTGAACATGAAGTTTAGCTAACTTTGACAGCCCTCATATGACCACCTATACGTTGTGTCCCTCAATGAGAGTTGAGGTACATCTGTTCACCCACAAGCACGAGGGCAGGCAGCTGGAAAGATGCAGCCTAATTTTGAATCAATATATGATAACTCCACGAAACATCAACATGCTTAAACACCAGGCACTGAGGCTTACTGGTTGAAACTACAACACTTGTGTATTGAGCGTCGCTCTAACCGTCCCATGAATATCTCAGAGTTGTGAACAAGGTTTACTGGCCTACCTAGTTTCTCAAAGGTGCACGTTGTGTCCAGTGTCCTCTTGACAGACCATCTGTATCACCTGCCCCTATTGGCAGCTCCATACATCACGTAGTAGACACACTGTGTGGCTGGCGACTGACCAGCTCCATCATAGCAGACATGGGTCAACAAGGTTGAGGGTGACTTCGAAGTACACTGTATTATGAAAGTTTTCATTCATTTGCACTGAAGGCGTTCCTTTCTGGTGTGAATCAAACAAACACGTCTTCAGTGAAAGAAAATAACATTTTAAATGTAAATGTTCAATGTTGAATGCGAGGCAGGGTAATAGAGAGGCGACACACACATATGCAGACGCATACTGCCCACTAAACACACTCTCCGGAAATGATCTATAATGGCACTACTGAACACACCCAAGACATTACTTTTCTAACGATGCAATTTCCTTTTTCTAAAACACCAAAACACTTGCTGAACGCAGATTCAAAAGCAGCCGAGGAAGATGGGGAGTGAAACGTGGAGAACATAAACACGATGGCCCAGTGTGGGGGTGTGGAGTGCTGAAGGGGCTCACTGTCCTCGAGTATGTAGGTTCACACATAACTGCTCATCTGCTCACATGCATGCACCTACACGTTCCAACGGATGCTCGATCCGTGCGAGTCGTCACAGTGTGCTACTCGGTGGCATTAACAACCGGCTACCAACGCGCAGGAAAAACATCGAGCTGTCACGCTGTCTTTATAAACACTATGGGTGACAAAACATCAGCCATATTCCTCTTTTATAGGATTAACTATGTGGAACTAAGCAGAAATGAATGAAGTGCCAAGAGACTGTTCAGTGTAGTGGAGATGGAGTGTTTATGTGCATGAGCTATATGAATGACCTTTATCAGGCTCCATTAGGTATGGAATAAGAGTTGCATTAGGGATGGTCAAACAAAGGTCAAGATTGATCATCTCTCACAAACTGCTTCCACTGCTTACAGACATTCAACGCAATTTCTGGAAAAAAAAGCATTCACACTCATTTCTTTCCTCCTGACCAACCTAATCCGTCTCAGCCATGCACACAGATTAGTTTCATCATCTTGTTTGGCCTCTCCCTTATGTTGCATTTTGTGGATGCATTTTGTCCCAATGCAACAACCTGTGACAAATGCAGTGGAGAGACGATCAACGAGAACACCGACAACATGGGAGCGCATACTGAGACTTTACGGAAGCGGGCGATATGGATTCATCTGTGAGGTCCTTTGCTTGGCTGTCGTCCAAAGAGCCGAAAGTGAAGCAGCAGCTCAGCTTGATAAACACATGCTTCTCCTGGTGGATGAGTGGGCTCTTTCAAGTGAATAAAACTGGATTCTGGAACCGAAAAGAGAGACGCGGCTCGTTTATGGCTCACGATGACGGACGAGACAAATAAAAACAACGGTCAAAAGATTTTCCCTCTCTGATTTGTCATATTTGTATCTTTCACTGAAGTTCAGACCAGACACCAGGATGTAATCCTGCCTCATGGGGTTTCATTTTTTTTTTGTTTATCTTACTCTAGATTTTAGTTTTGGAGAATAAATATACCCAGGTTATTTTAGCACATGTGAGCTTCTGACTCTATTCATTAATAAGTATTCAACACCCATGTCAACAATATAGAAATATTCTGATGGGCAAAGATAAATCTCCACAGCAGCGGTCACGACAAGTTCAAGTTGTCCTCCAGTAAATCTAGGCCCTGAATGCAGCGCGGCAGTAACCCCTTTATATGTCGGTGTGTATATTGTGTGTAATTTAAGATATTGTGAATACCCATCGACTGAATGTTCTTTCCTTTGCTTATATCAGATGAACAACAATAATTAACAGACTAGAAAAAGATGTACACACAATTCATATAAAGTATAAATGTACGGAGGTTGTTGACATAAAAAAGTCTAAGTAGACTATTTTCACAATTCCCCGAAGCAAGATGAAGTCTTTTTTACAAAAGTAAAAGTAAAACTAAGACTCAGGTGCTCAGCATTGTCCGTGTTGTTGTCAGGCGACACATGGATGTGTCAGGCAGCCATCCCATGACGAGCACTGCAGACAGGATGCGGTTCTGTTTAATGACCCCACAAAGGGCTGATCAGCTGTGGTAAACATTTCATAAACAGCCTTTTTGGAAGACATTAAATCAGAAGAAACTGAATTCACTTGCCGGGCTTGGTCAATTCAACAGATTACTAACACAGATTTTGACCCATTTCATCTGATAGTCGTTCAGGGATGTGTCCTCATATTTCTATCCGCACTACTTTGTTGCACCAAAGCCTTCAAAAGAATCTGAAATAAGTCTCAGAAATGTGAGCGCTCCATTGAGTCAGTTCGAATGTTTGGAAGAATGATAAACCTGAGCTCTGCAGTACATGTTTACTTCACCTAACAGCTTGCTCCAAACACTCTGCTCCTGCATGTGGAGAGCTACAACTGTGTGTGCAGCAGAGTCAATGTGAAGAGTATGTGTTGAGTATAAGGATTACTCTTTGATATTGACCAACATGAACTACATATTAAAAAAAAAACTAAAAACTATGGACCATTGAAATGATATATTGTATATATTGACAGCAGAATCATATCAGCTTTGTTATTTATTGTGTTTTTTATACATTCCTTACAAATCATTTGGAATAAGACCCCTCCTCTTGTTATTTGGAAGGCAGAGTAATCCCGCTGCAGACGGAACTTGCTCAGCTAGCCTCTTTGAAATTAATCCATCTATTTTGGTGCAACAACATGTATTAGGTGATGCAATTTCTCTCTCCACCTGAAAGGTCAATCCGTGATGCCGCACTTGCCGTCCACATCTATCTAGCTGTGCACACCGAAATTCCATTAAAGTATGAATGTGGAGAGTGCTGTGGGAGTTAGACGTTTCTAAAGTCAACGTTGGGAGGGAAAAAATAATTACTGATCCAAGGAAATCCAGTGAAAGTGCTTTACAGGAGAAGTGCAGGTGGTTTATACTGCAAGTGCATTGTTTGAATCATGCAATAAAAGTGTGGCCTTGTAGGATAAGTGAGTTTGAGAGTTGTATTTTTCTTTCACACACTGGCAATATTCAATCATTCTTTTGAAAGTTTGATGACCTGTCTCTGACGTCCTCGCGAGACCCTTTTCATAAATGCTTTCACATGTAAAGCTCATCTCTGCTGTCAAGGCAGCGAGTGGTCTTATGAAGGATAGATGTGTGTGAGATCTACAGGGCAGAGATAAACTCAGCAGGATATTCCTGAGCCGTTTCCTCCGATGTCAGGAGATACACATCTTGGAATTTGCGCAAATTGAAAAAAGAGCAAAAAACAATGTGCTAAAAAAAGAGTCGTGATTCCAAGTTCTTCAAATAGTTCAAATTATTCTGTCTGAAACACACAAATCCACCACTGATGTCTCTGAAATTGATGTTTTCCATACAGATAATAGTTATTGTTCATTTTAAACTATGCCTAATAAGATAAATGGTAAGGGTAGTTACAAAACTAAAGTAGATTACTGGAGATCCTGACAAACTCAACACTTTACTTTACTCAAGACTTTACTTTGTTTTCCCCTTGTATATTTAGTATTAGTATTTAGTTTTGTGTTTTATAATTATTTTTATTAATGCTCTGATGTGCACTGCTGCTGCTATTTTGAAATGTCCCCACTGTGGGACGAATAAAGGTATACATCATATAAATGTTATCATACATGCAGAGATATATACTATTTAATTAAAAAGCCAGCACAAGCGCTGCCGTCAATACACCCCCGACTGCTCATTTAAAACAAGGCAACGGGGATTGCTGACAACTCAACGTACAATTTGTAACAGATCATAAGATGCGATATCATTCCCCGTGGGGCGGCCGCTTCCCTTAGATATGATCAGTGAGCAACATGTCAATTGTCTCTCAGGCTCCTTCGTTGCCTGGATGGCATTTCATGGAGCAAAATAACCTCAGCACAGTTCTGAATCTAAAAATAATGTAGGAATGAAAGTAATTGGCATGAATAAAGTCATGAGAAGCAGCAGGGCATATTATGATCAGACATTATAAATAATGTTTGACTTTCTTCAGGATGGATGAAAATTAAGACATGTTTTGAAAGCTGTTGCTCTGAGAACAATAGGCATTGATTGGAAAAGCACTTCACTTTTTTTTTAAATATGTCAAACACTGGAAGTATCTACTCCCCTGGCATGTGTATGTAAACTGTAACGCCCACATGGTCTCTCCAGGTGCCTCTGAGGAGGCAGAAGGGAGGATTGAAATGTGCAATAACTTCACAAATCGATTTGTTTGTGGGTGAGGCCTATTCACTGGGGCCTGCCCGTCTAATGATTTACGATTTCCAGGATGAATTTTTCTATTCTTGCTAACAAATGATGCTGCTCCCCATCTTCCTGGTGACGTTTGATTTATATCCCAGCGAAGGCCCTTGGGACTTCCAGCCTCGAGGCCCATTTTAAGCTACGCCTCATTCCAGGTGGGGACGTGTAAAAGTGAGGATTGGGTCATATTTTATTTTTTACAACCACAGTCACATGAATATCAAATATGTCACATATTGAATTTGATGTGCTAGCTGTGAGCAGTGGCTAAATTGGAAGCCCAAATGTGCACATTCACGTACCCAACACACTCCTTCTACAGCATAAAGGAATCCATCCGAGAATATTCCAGTGACAGGCCCTATTGAATTGCTGACCAGGTTTAACCTTTTGAACCCCCCTGCTGAGACCCTGAGCCCATCTCAAGAGCATCTCTGCGAGCGTCAGATCCTCCGGCCGGCTCGCGGTGCCACCGCTGTGCCGTCCTCCAGACTGACGGATGGGGAGCGGAAAGAGAAAGACAGAAATGCCACTGCTTTGACTTTTTAAGGCCTCCGGTCCTGTTTGTTATACGCCAAAGAGCGGCATCTGCTGCCGGTCGGAGTCAAAGAAGTTCTTTGGGGAGCTTATGCGGCTGCACACTGTGCAGCGGCAAAGAAAAGATGATAATCCTTTGCTGGGACCATTATTCAATCTCTATTTTGAGAAAGTGGAGGAGATTCTGAGGTTGGTCTGGACAAAGAATACAAAACTATTCAGACCAACATTCGAATAGTAAAAGTACTCCATTCTTTAAATTGATAAGCTAAATCAATCAATATGCATACTGTAACACTCTGCCATCTCTTGCTGTCCTCTCACTTTCTAAAGCGCACACACACACACACACACACACACACACACACACACACACACACACACACACACACACACACACACACACACCCCAGGACCTGCCTTTAAGCACGGATTTTTCCAGTCTAGTATCCGTTACCATGGTAACTTCCGATGTCCGACTTGGGCCGGCATGCGCTTCCAGCACTTTCCTTCTTCAAAGCCCTTTTTTCAAAGCCTCAAACCGCATTGCTTCACTAGCGCTCCCCCGTGGCGCTCGGCTTCTACGAGGGAGTTTAGCTTTTAATGACCTCACACGACAAAGGGACGAATAGGTGCGTCTAATAACAAACCACTCCATCTATACAAGCCACTGGGTTTAGCAATAAATAAACTTCTGTAGCCGTTCTTCACGTAAAACCAACAGATGGAAGAGACCGAGCATGACCTTGCAAGTCTTTAGCAAGCGATTTCAAATTGTATGTTTACATGCGCACTTCAACCTTTTTATACATCGAAAATGGCCACCTTTGTTGTCACGAAGAAGGGTGTCTTGGCAGCGCCAGCCAAAGCGACAATCAAATACTCCCGTGTTGACCGATCAATAACCCCCCCCGCTACCGCACCTCCCCGACCTTCCTCATTCCTCATTCCCATCTCAATAATGAAAGACGAGCAGGGGTTATGAGTGACTCCGGCGTTCGATGCGCGAGGGGTCAGGCGTCGATAGCTCGGCGAGGCTCCAGGCTCGCATCGGCATGCGGGAAATCACCACGAGTCTTAAGGAATCGTCCTGGAGGAAGCAGAGTCGGGATTAAAAGCTTTGGCTTGACTGAACTCTCCTGTCTCCTGTGTCAATATGCCCAAGGTACTGTCAGTCACAACTTCAGCCTGAGAGGAAAGTAATTTACTGGCCCATAATGCACAAAGGCCCCAATTTAGATGTATCAATCGCTGTATGTTGATGGTAGGATGGCAAAATAAAATACACAGAGTGCAATAACACCGTTAACATTTGCATGATCCGTATAAAGATAGACTTTTTAAAAGCGAACATTATTCATAAACCTGTAGAGAATGAACATGATGAAACGTCGACCGTGGATGTCACGGTTAATGAGCGCTATTACTAATGATTATTTTCATTATTAATTATTCTCTCATCAAGTCTTTAATCAAGCTTTTTAAGTGTCTCCCCTTAAATAAAACTGAGAACTGCAAATGATATTGTTTGCATTCTGGCAAATGTGCACCATTAAGAGTATGATGAATTAGTCAACAGAAGTTTCTTTTTGCAAAGTACCCGTGGATGTAGAGACATCACTGGATTATCTCAGTGCAGAAAAACACTTTAAATGTTATGATTCTCAGCCAACTTGGAGTTGTAAGGAGCATCTATGATTTCTCCACATATTTTGCTGGAAAAACAATAGATTCTTTTGATTCATTGATTAAGCACTAGAATCATCTTTGGGTTTTAAAAGTGTGTGGAAACACGACAGGCTCTTTACTTTCAGAGCATATTCCTCTTTAGCTATAATTAAGGAGCCCCGCGTCGTGAAGACGGGGCTTCAGATTTATGCACGGTTTGCGTTTGGCAGAGTAGCAGTGCAGGCAAGGTGAACAAGGAGGGAATAAGAAGTACAAATACTGATATAGTTCTGGCCCTCTTCTCTGCTCTGAGGTGACATTTCACCCTCCGCAGCACTACTGTCTCAATGAATTTGTCAAGGGAAGTCAAGACATTTAGATGTTTTTTTAAACCTCTCTTACATACCAGGTCCTCTGAAAGGCAGCCTGAGGATGAGGAACACAATCAGGTGGAAGACAAAGTCTAGAGAGTGTCATCCTGACACGGCTCGCTCCCCAACTCTGGTAAGTATTTGGTGTCAACATCTGTCTGGAGATTAACGTTTATTGCAAAATGTCACCTTTTTGGAGCAGGCTTTGTTGTGCTGTTCTACAGAACACAAACGGTGTTGTCCTCACCTTAATCCAGCCTTTCTGGTCTCTATGATGACCCGAGTCATGTCTCACAAAGCAGGATCAGTGAGAATAAAAGCTAACTTTGGGCTTAACCCTCACGGTTTCTCACAATGACGCCTCAAGTTCACGCAGAGTTCTTCTGCTGTGGTTTCTAATGCCGCATACCAAAGCCCCAAGCCTTTGTTGTCCAGGCTTGTGGATAAATATGTTACACTATTTCTACCTGGTACCAACAAAGACAGAAGTACTGCATTCACATGGAAGTATAAAGAGATATAAAAACAGATGATGGATTCATCAATCCAGTAAAACTATTAATATGTGTAACACAGTCACAATTCCACTCTGGTTATAAAACAGTCTCCTTGAAAAGAAACGAAAAAATTAAAAAAAGGTAAAAGAGTTCTTATTATCACATTTGATTCACTAGATGGCAGCTAATCTATTCTACAGTATACCTAAGAGTGAATGCAGTTTTAGTTCATGTACATTATATAGTGAGTATAACACATTTAACCTTATAATTTTGATTTATAATGTATTTCATTAATTTTTCTCTTCATTAGCAGCACAATTTTAGTGCAGTTAACATGTATACAAACTATATACAATTTATGTTTTATTTTTATATATACTTTTAAATGCCAAGCGTGCTTGCTTCCTTGCTTTCATAAGAAAGGAGACATTATATTACTAATTAATTGAAATATAATGTATAACATTGAAATATAACTGCATTGCTTCAGCCTTTTATTGCATGTAATATCGTACATTGTCTGTTATTTAGTATTAGTATAAGTGTTATTGTTATTATTAGTGGTGGTAGTTGTATTATTAGTAATATTATATACTGCTGAAACCTAATGTCCCAACTGGAATCAACACTTCCGTCTCATCTTGTATTATATTTACTGCTGTCGTGCTTTTCACACAATCCTCTGTGTTGGATATCTGGAAATTAAGATTGAGAACCAAGTTGTCTTTGAAGAGTTTTTTACAGCATTTGCAAATGGACTGAGGTCATACAGAGACCAACGGTCTCCACAGAACACGAGCACAGTATTCAAAAGACATCTGGCTTGTATACCTTTGCTCACAGACTTGCACTTTAGTAGCACTTGAATGGCTCTTATTATGGTACTTTTGTAGTTTGACTATGTTGAGGAAATGTTACTTCCTGTATTCTTGTTGTTCTTAGTTTGGACTCTAGGTTGAAATGCACTTATTGTAAGTCGCTTTGGATAAAAGCGTCTGCTAAATGACATGTAATGTAATGTAATGAAGGAGGTATGCGACTGTTAAAAAGGGAGCGAGACACAGTCTGCTCAGAAACAAAGAGTTAGGCGGGTAACTAAGTGGTCAGTTAAAGGTTAGAAGACAACAGAGTTGAAGGTGAGTCTATTGTGTACATATCCTTTTGTTTGTCTCGCAGACGGGCAAAAGGCCACATTGAAAATGGTGTCAGGGTAGAGACACCTCACCTATTTCATTTGTACTTGCATCATGGGGCACCTTCTTGAAATGGTTTAGAGACAGTCAGTTTCCGGGTGGTATTAACAAAAAATGAAATACGCTTCACAAAAATACACCATGACCCAAACTAGCTCATTTTTGCGTCTTTGTAAAATGTGATGTCAAATCAAGACGGCTTAGAAAGGCATATTCAAGTATGTAATCAAACAGCAACGTATGTCCAAGTTGCACATGAACAGCATTATAAACAACAATATCTGTGTTGCAGTGTAAATAAACAAAGTAGCCACACTTGGATATCAGAATGAGGCAATTTGAGTGTTTTGCCAAGCCCACTTCTTCTCAAATGTAGAGCAGAGCATCACATCAAGAGCCTCACCGCCTCCAATAGACACTCAGCCCCACCTCAATGAGCACATGCATTTAGGTCCATGGCAGCAGCCACAAAAGCCCCTCGCCTGCTTTATGCGCAGCACTTTTGAACATGTTCTAAGATGGTGAATGGGCTGGGCTACAAGCTACATTCCTGTATTGTGTAGCAATACCATGTGGCAGCTACACACACTTTCCTTAAAATCGCTCCATAGTAAGGAACAACCGCAGGCCAGCGGCTGAAAGGCTATTGATGGAATGACGGCTCATGAATAACAATGTGGCGCTGGTTAAGTGAGAGCTCTCCCACTGTGCTGCACTGACATGGAGGGGTCAGAAAGTAGAGCTTTCACAAGCAAGTATGGGGCCAGCAAGGGCGACAGGAGGAAAAAAGGAACAATCAATTAGGGTGGCAAGAGATAGATATGTACTGCAGTAGTATCCACCTGGGCACTTCAAACCAACATTAGGCCATCGGATTTGAAGATATTGTTTTGGGAAAAAAATCATATTAAGATATTTAGAAAATGAGGCTTGAAATAGTTTAGTTTTAAATGACAGATCATGTCATAAAAATTAATTAAACGCTTTAAAACCACCCGAGTAGGTCTTCTGAATATGGTGAACGCAGACATGAGAAGCTCCGGTGTTTCTTCAACAATGACAAATGTTCAAATTTAGGAAGTGACAAATCAAGACTTCATTGGTAATAAATAGCAGATTAATTTGATGGTGATGATTAGAATCATTTAATGTCCCTCCTGTATGAGACAAGATATGCCCAATTACATAATATATTTTGTTAAATTCTAAGCACATTGTTGTGAGATACGAGCCAACGGGTGAAAATGTCCATATGGATTTTACTGGATATGCATAGAGTTCAAGTGGCAAACTATGAATATTCAGCCGCTTAGGCTGGATCAAAGTGAATTATGCAAGTGTA
Source organism: Liparis tanakae (assembly GCA_036178185.1). Lineage (NCBI taxonomy): Eukaryota > Metazoa > Chordata > Actinopteri > Perciformes > Liparidae > Liparis > Liparis tanakae. The sequence continues at coordinate 8,602,023 of CM070111.1, read as the reverse complement.
CTGTGAAACATTGATGACAAGAGCCTCATCAGTTTTTCATCTTGATGATTGAGACATTATCTTTTAGCTTTCCATTGCTTATTAAACTTGCAGGTGGGTCCAGCTCCTGAAGATCAAACACCATTTTAATTGATGAGGTTTTCAAGTTAAACACACACACACATTATATATACACATATATATTAAAACCAGATCTAATTGGATGGAGAGGAAGTGGAATTGCGAAGTGTTATGGCCCCCTTTCTGATCACAAATCTAGATCTATTTTCCTGCCAAAGGGGAATAAAAGAAGCATATGGGCGCGTGGAGTGTGGGTGAATGAGACCATGCTAATAAAACGGCTCCTTTGTGAGGTACTAACCATGCAGCCATCAGAGAGTCACAGAGGTAACAAGGTGAAACTGCTTCTCGTCTAGCGCTCTTGATTTCGTCTCGCCAAGTTTGGAGGGTGTGCGTGTGGCGTGACTGTAGATCCCACCTCCATTGCCCTTGCAAGTAAAGCTCCCCGAGACTTTAGATTGTGGCAACTCCTTCATGCTTAGCATAAGCTCATCAGTAAAAAAAAAAATGCCACAAAGAAAAAGAGAGACATTAAAATTAAAATTAAAGAAACAAGAGACTGGCTGTGGAGTGCTAAGAAGGGCAAAAGGGATTCATGGTAGAAGAGTAAACGAGAGGACAGGGAGAGGGACGGAGAGAAGGGAAGATAGCAGTATTAGGAGAGGTAGAAAGTGCCTTGCAAAGCCGAGCTGAGCAACGACTGGAGGCTTTTCCAGCCGAGCACTTTGAGACATCCATCGTTTCAGTGGGGCTGGAGCACCTCATTGCAGCATGAACTCTCCAAGATGAGTTATTGTCAAGCGATGTTCAACGCCAACCAGGCCAGATGACAAGCGCCACCCTTCTTATAGACACAACACACAGACCGATCAAACGTTTTACATATCCATGACACATGCGGGCTATCCAGTGTCGTGGCGTAAAGCTAGAAAGCTGTTTCCTCTTTTTGTGGGAGCAAAGATGTTGACTCTTGTTCAAAGAGCTGCACGAAGCTTGAACATTACAATGTCGGAGGATCTGGAGCAAAAGATGGAAAAAAAGAAAATTCCAATCAAAAGGAAAAGATGGTTCGGAAAGCATCTGTCAAATTTATTGTAGATGCCATTAAACACTAGAGATCGCATAATAATTAAAACAAAATATTTGATAATTCCTTCGTGGAGGTGACATGGGTCTACTGAACCCAAATTGGCAAGGGATTTAAAAGACAATGAAAAAGACTCATCCACCATTGCTATGATGAAATGTGCCTCGTGGCGACCGTCCCTAGAACATGTGCGGTGTGAGTTTTGGTAAGATACCAATAAATCTCCCCAGAGGCAGATAATGTGCCTGGTTTATGTAGGAACACCAAAGTTCATTCAGCAATAACATAACTGGATCCGTAGCAAAACTTTATTTGAATGTTTGCATTTGTTTCACTTCAGTAAGATATGCATACTTTCATATGCAAAGACAGCATTATGTAATGTAAACACTGCCGCTGTCAAAACTATGACTGAAGCAGTTTGTTTAAGCTGTTTACTGCGTATGATTGCATAAACAAACAATTTTCCATAATAATCCGGTTTACATGTCTCTCCGGAGAGAGACAGATTTGTGGATTTGTTTTAAAGAAGATAAATATTCAGCTTACCCATATCAAATGTAATCAAAATGATTACGATCACAATTTAGTTGTACAACATTTTACTGCCATTCAAAATGCATTTCAGGAAATATAAATGCAATGCCAGTTTTGGCAGACAAGTGATGATTTGTGGATCTGTTGGCCTAGGGCACCAGAATACCTATAGAGGGGCTGGAAAGTGGTACTAAGGGGAACATTCTTCCCAAAAATGGGAAATTTACAGTGTAGATAAATTAGATGAACAATGTGCAATTGCAGGCTAATATTAAGGAAAGCCATTTCGAAGAAAGAAAAAAGTTTTCATGTCAAATTGCTAGACAGAGTGGATGAAAGGGTTACAATACAATATGCACCTTGCCATGAATCAGCAAATGAGGATGTTTTTATTTGTATCTTTGGCGAAAGAGGATTACTATCCAGGAAAGTTACACGATTCTGTAGAAGTTGCATGTCCTCTAAAAACACTGCTTCGGGACAGAATCAAGATATATCTAATCTGTAGGTTCCCTACTTCTTCCTGCCAATTAAAAAAAAGGAGCAGAAAACTAGAAGAACAAAGATAAAAGACTATAGAGCGTAGAGAAGGGCAAATATTAGATCGAGGGAAGGAAAAAGCCTCGTCGGCTCTCTACACCCTGACTAACCACCTGCTCCTGTCTGAATTAGCCCTTTCTTTACTGTTTGCACTCATCCAAGTGAAACTCACTCCCCTAGCTGACAAATGGACTAAGGCCTCCCACTTTCTTTTTTTAAACCATTATAAAAACTCAGAGTTTAGTGAGGCACCACTGTGACGATACCAAAAGACCCAATGACCAGACTGAGGCCTCCTGAGGGAGACAAGCACGGAATAAAAATATGTTTTTAAACTCTCAAACTTCTGGTTTCTTTGGCAAAGTGCTCAACTAGTAGTGGCATGAAGTCTATGGGGCATTCCGCTCAGAATCTAAAAATGGAGAGCGCTACGCTTGATGCAAACCACTGGCTTGGTCGGAGCCAATCTGTTCCTCTTGCATCTGCGTCTCCTGTGAGAGACCAATCCTCTCGGTATGAGGAGATGTCCTTCAGGACGCCCCGTGTGTTAACCCTGGGTGTCCGATCCTGTCCAATCACCACACAGTCTTTGGCATGGCCGCTTCTGGAGGCCTGCGCTTGACGCTTCGCGTTTGAAATTTATGGCAACTAATTGGTCCTATCTAAGAGGATTCCAGTAGGTTTGGACGTAAGAAAGGGCTGACATAAAAGACAGGATAATGAATGTCCGGTGATGTCATCCATTGTCGGAAAAGTGTACAAATAAATCTATTTGATTTTAAAAGTCCGCTAAAAAGGATTACGCAAGGGCACAAGGCAACATGCACAGATGGGGATGGGGGTGCAGTAATCTAAACAACTACCCAATGTGTTTACTCATCACGTCTGCTTCATGCTGAAAAGGCAACGTTATCGTCTCCCTCTGTGTTAAGAGCTTTTATTATTCTTTTGCATATGAATGCTGGCATGCAAAACCACCCACCATTCTCTATTTGTTCATACCATTACAACAGGCATTTGTCCCCTGTTGCGCTCATCGGTCATGTTTTTGTTCAGTAATTGTCAGGTGCTCAACACATAATTGTATCATGGGGAAAAAACAGCCTCCAATTGAGAAAAGGCAAGACAATCTAATGACTCTTGCATGAATAGAGAAAGGCTGCAAGGAAACGCTTGTCAGGACCTCATGGAAACTGTGCTGAGTGATTGATGCAAAATATGCACTCAATATAATCCAATATGCTGTATGCACAATGAAAACAAAGTGTTCCTAATGATATGTATACTTTGTATTATAGGTCTAGTTTGGGATGCCCAGTAGGAATCCAAGTAGAAGTGGTGTTGGACCCCGGTGTATGATTAAGTACCACATTTTAATACAATCTGCCGAATAGAACCTTTAATTTAAAGCAGCACCTGTGTGATATTTGCACATCCAACATTATGCATTAATTCATCTGACATCCCATTGTTTGGAGAGTTAAAAGTGTATGCAAACCTCGACTTTAAACAAGAAAGGCCACTTCTGACAGAGCTGTCGGGGTCATGCATGAGCAATGATGGCATCTCAGCGAGATAAGCTCGCTCTTAATGTCATTGGCAGCTGTCTATTTGCTTGTATTTAAGACTATATTATGTATTTATGGCTACTATACGAATGTGAATGCCTTTCAGCTTTCTTTAATGCATTAAGTAAAAAATACTGATTTAAAGCTACAAAACAGAAGACTCTTAAAGGCGTACTCCAGCAATTACAACCCTACTACTAAAGCCTCACTTGACATCCTGACTTTTATTTAGGTCAAGCTCCAGATGCACTGCATCCTACATTTCCCATGATGCAACTTGATATATATTTTATTCAATTTCTCGTACTTCTGAAAGTATATGCATAATTAATTTAAACATATACATACATACATACATGTCATTTAGCTGACGCTTTTATCCAAAGCGACTTACAATCCTGTTACATTCGTACACCGTAGACGCAGCTACAGGGAGCAATTCAGGGTTAAGTGTCTTGCTCAAGGACACATCGACTAGGGCGGGGATCGAACCTCCAACCCCGTGATTGAAAGACGGGCCTGCTACCCACTGACCCATAGTCGCCACAAACCCCACATTTCCAGTTTATAACGCAGGCTTTCTGTTGATTACAAATCTGTATCAAAGCATGGATAAGATAATAACATTAAAGACATCATAACAATCTTTTAATTGTTTTCCTAATTGCGGATTTATTAGATATTATTAAGTTCTTTGAAAAACAAATTTTACAGGTTGTTTTGACAAGTAAACTGGAATTACTTTTTTTGTCTTAATAATAAATAATTAAATTGGATTAACTAAATAGCAAACATTGCTTTATTTGGGTAAGTCAAACAGATATTTTCTGTAACATTCTATTAAATAATGAAGTTAATTTATAAAACACTGATATCTGGCTGTGTAATCACGATGAAACGCTGAAACCCAAAACAGGACAACAGATATGGGGCCGGGTATGAAGCAGACGGCCCCGTTCTGGAATGTTCCTCAGAGCCGAGGCCAAGTGAGGACAGGTAGGCAGGAGCATGTGTGTTAAGCTACTCAGGATAATTCTATCATGTCTGAGTTTTGAATGTTTGTATACCATTACCACTTAGCCTGACTTACTAATTGTGAGTATTTTTCCTCTTTTGCCTCAATAATAATGTTTCTTTTCATAAAAAACAAAGTACAACTTAATAGGAACTGTAGCTTACATATCGTCACCTTCGTAAAATAATGGCCCACTTCATTCTTTAAGGTTTCTTTTACTTTTACTACAGGGCTAGAATCATAGTATCTGTTAAACTGAGGATGTGGGTGATTTCACCAGGTGTCCAGCATCAGGAGATTATAAAAGCACATAAATTATTTCTGTCAAAAAATGACTATTATTTTAAGAAGGTGACGATACTTATCTTGCCCCTTGATTTAACCGTCTTACTATTTTTGGCAACCTCAACATTTTTCTTATCTTCCCAAAAAACCTAAGACGATACCATCCCCTTTAAATGAGCGGATTTAAATGAAGATGGACAAAAGCCAAACTAAATAAAAATAAAATCGCAGGGGATTTTTCCGTTAATCCTACTTTCTTGAGCAAACAACTATCTCATCAAATGCTTCAACTCTGAAATGAGGTCACAAGCCAAGGATAATGAGAACTGGAACGTATGGGAAAGATCACTGGCAAAGAAGAAAGGATCCTCCCATCTGCTTTCCCCTTCTTATCCCTCAATCATTCCTGGCCCTCTGTCAGCACGAGTTTTCATCCGACGGGAGAGGAGCCATTTGTCTGGCGCATTCCTGTCTGGGTGTGGTGAAGTAAATAATGGCCGGGAAGCATTTATTTTCCACATTAACATCATTAACAGGAAGGTTCTCAAATGTCAACGGTCACCAGGCCAGCAAGTTCAAATCACAGGTTGGGCTCATTTAGTTTTATTGTTCTCAGGAGCCTCATCAAGCTGTGATATCTATTAACCTTCATCATTAGTGTCAGGTGCATCACCACGAAATGCTCGGAGACACAAATATGTCTTGGTCTTCTGTGTTCCTTGAAATGACAGGTGTGATGACACAGCAGTGGAAGGAATCCCAGAGAGACCGAGGGGGAAAAATTGAAAGCGCTACAAAAAGACAAAAGAGGGAAAAGAATGTGTGTGTTTGGTGGGCTTGCACCTTCATGACCTGCTTTTCTCCTTCAGGGGTCATGCACAAGCCTGCCACAATGCTATCAGCTGTCCCTTAAGGTGCCTGCTGAGGTCTACTGAGATATAAGGTGATATATAGCTTTGATATAGCCTGTAATTACTGGCCGTGAAGGCCACACCGCCTTGGGGAAAGGAAAAGGGGAACACAAAAAGAGGGGGGAGGGAGATACACGGGGACTCTGATGAGAAAAGGGTCACTGTTGTTTGATAGCACAAGAGCACAGCCTCTCCAGTGATTTCACACAGTGGGGAAATGGCACTAGATCTACACGTGCTCTGGAGAGACGCCTCCGCTCCCAGACAATGCACTCCAAAGATCGCCCAAAAGGGAACAGCAACGGTTGCAAAAAAAACACAGGCTCCGGCACGTGCGCACCACCGAGCGAATAAATACTGGCCTCCAAATGCGCCAAATGAATTATTGGTCGCGCGTTTCAATCCCAGCATCATCAGCCTCCACCTAGCTGGCGGCACGGCACCACCTATAGGTGTTGCGTTTCTCCAGAGGGGGGTGGACTCTGCGCAGCCGTGATGCTCTCAGCACAAAGGGAGGGACGCCTAATGAAAGAGAGCCATTCATTTCATCCCGTCACAGCATGGTGCAGGACAACCTTCATTTTGGGATGCATTACCAGCACTCACAAGCTCAGTGGCTCGCTATCACTCAGACGCAGGCTGCTATTAGCTCTCGCTTTAAAGACTGTAATGGAACCAAACACCTCGCCCAAGTGGCCCGGTATACACCTCCGTAAGTGGGCTTAACTGGAACAGGTAGCACTTGGTTTGATAGCTGAATACCAATGGAGCGCTGCTAGTGGCTGGGGGAGCGGGGGGGGGGGGGGGGGGGGGGGATTGAGCCGCCTAGATGCATATTGACAGATCGCGAGAGTCGCTGACATGGTTGGGCATTTGCCGGTGATGGATGCTTGCCTGGCACACGGACTAAGCCGGCAGCGGCGCGGCTCGTCTTCAGACGGGACGTGAATGCTAAATACCACACTTGCCAGTCACCACAGCTTAACTGGTTCCAGCGGGAGAGGCAGGTGGTACACAGGCGAGGCGGGGAAAAGGGAGCCGAGTCCCGCTAGAGGAAAATACCATCGGTGCATTCACAAGCATGGTAATTCCATTGTAAGGTAACGCTCACATTATTACACCGTAACCTGTTTATCTTTGTTAAATTAAACATAATTTAATATGAGAGCTGATATATAGAGCTGATGTCACTGTTATAAAAAATGTCCCATATGTTTGTAGCCGTCTGTTGCACCATTTTATTTGTGTATTGTATTGAGGTTCAATATGTGCATAAAGTGCACTTTAGTATGCATACCGCCTCTTTGGAGTTTACTTAATTATGAAGTATTACATTTGGACACAAACTCTAATGTCCGGAGAGTGGGAGATAACTTAAATATTGAGTGGACTTTAAGTAAGATGGACGTGAAATGATCAGACTACAGTTCCCATCCCCTCCCCTCGCCACACTGGCCCTGATGCTGAGCGCCACAGCCCCATTCCCATTAAACATGCTTTATATTTGCAAGAAGCTGCAGACTGCATCACTCTTCCTGATCAATAAATGGGGAGAAAGGAAACAGGAAAGAATGAGATATGAGAGAAAATGAAGATCAATTGTAACAAAAGTGTGTGTGCATCACCGCCTAATTATAAAGTAGTGAAACTAAGTTTAAGAAATACAAAATGTTGTATTCACAGGCTTCAAATCTGATCAAAGCAATCTCTAAAAAGAGATATCAACACGGTAAACCAATTAAAACGTGTGATATTGTTTTTATTCCATCACCGATAACTTTATCCTCGCGGAAATCATACGATATGCAACTACAATCAAATCTTGGAAGACTGTTTTGTTTCGATTGCTTCCTTCCTTCTGTTCTTTCTTTTAACCTTAACGAGTTCAGACAGGTGCCTAGCAACGGCTCTGACAGTTCAACAATATAAAAGCCTGGCGTTGTGTTTGTTTGTTGTGCTAACCTCTGCATGCTAATCATGTACAGCTGTGTCGCTGCAGCCACAAATATCACTGCATAAACTCACCCCATAACACCCACATCTCTCATCCACTTAGCAACTTCCTTTCTGAAGAAGAAATGCTCGGGATTGGATGGTAGTTACCTTTTAGCGTTGCTGCAACGCCCCCGGTGGCAATGCGATGCTCAATAGCCTGGCTTTCTGCTCGTACTTTATGTTAGTTGTGTGTTCTTGACAGTAGCAGCACCGGTTGATTCATTCCTGCAGGGCTTTTTAGTCAGAGTAGGCGGCTAGAGAACAAGGGAGCTGCAGGGTGCATCAATTATCTGACAACATGTTTCACACAACCTCTTTTCACCATCAACGGCTTTTCACACAGCTGACCGTCTCAACTCTATGGCACCGAACTAAAAAGCCAGAAGCAATTGTTTGAAAAAGCCCAAAGGTCCATTAGTATTCTCACAGGGGTCCGCCTAAAGTGAGACTAAAGCTTTTGAAATCAAAAGAAGTGGACTGAAATGAACACAGCACAGTGATTTAGACAATGTCCATCCCTTCTAAGTGCTGCAATAAGTCAACAAAAGAGCCAAGCTCACTCCACAGCTGCCTTGAGCTCTGCAGTTTCAGAGTCATACTTCTGGATTAAACCCCAAAATGTGTGTATGTATTACCTTTATTTCATCCATCCATTACACTGGAAAAACCAAAGTCCAATGAGCCTACACTGTGTCTGCCTCCAGGTCCTAGTTTGTGCACAACGGGGTCAAAACTCTGGAAAAAATAGTTGTTTTTTTTACACTCACATGTAGGAGCAAAGCTCGACGGGTACAAATTATATTTTGGTAAATAACTGATAAAATACATTGCTTTAAATAACCAATGATTTTTATCAGAGAAAATGTATTACTAATATGGATCAACAACTAGGTTCAGTGAGGTTTACAAATAATCAAGACTGGGGTATGTTACGAGTTTTTATATTCATTCATGATTTTTTTTATCTAATGGCTTAACTATGTAAACGTGGTCCCATAATCTCAGTTGTGCTCATCTCAAGGGCTAGTCCTCATATCTGTCACACAACTCAATGTACTGAGATGGAGTGTGTTCTACATTTTAAAATCTATGCACTTTTTAAAAAGTATTTGCATTTCTATAGTCTACAATGTGAATAAGATCAATAACTACACTTATTTTAAAATGAAAAATATGTCTCAAAGAGAACCACATTTAATGTAATGTCAGCAGACCTCAAATGTGAATTACAGCAGATCTCATTAAATGAAGAGTTGCTTATTATGTTTTCAAGATGTTTTTAACAAACAGCTATTCAAGTCAATTACTTAAAAGTGTAAAGCAAATCTAGCGTGACTGTGCTATAAATATACTTTATATTATATATGTGTATCATCTATAGAGCTTTAAAATGACTGAGTTTATATTGTAGCTTATATAAAAACAGTTAAAACACTGAAACTAGAAGAGAATATATAGAAGTTTTATATTCTAAAGTCTCTCAGAATTTTGTATTCTGCTCACTTGCGCAAGGAAATAAAAACTCTGATGTACGGCCCAAAGCCTCGTTAATAACAGACGTCTAACAGACAGACACAAAGACAGAGCCTCCTGCCACACGGACTATTGACGTTGTCTTTACTTCTCCATCGACTAAATCCGGCTGCTAGCTTCACGTCACGAGAGCAGACGGCAGTCTGGAGAAACGGCCGAACACATTCGACTTTATTGGACTAGATTTTGTATTAATTTAAAGAAGGTTAAGTCTTTCACAATTAATAAATCAGCCTCGTAAGGCCTTAAATTGTAAAGCCAATAGGATCCGCCGATAATAACAAATAAAATAAAACATTGTTGGCTGTATTTGTAGTCTTTATTGTTGTGCTACTAACTGGAGCACGGCACAGCCCTGCAGCCTGTGAATCTTCATACTAAACGTTTATTTTAATAAGCACACATAATGTTGCCTATGTACCATTCCCTCTGTCCCTGAGCAACATTCAATGTGAATGTTGACATTAGATTCAAAAGTGACGACCATTCATTAACAATAGGTAAAAACAGGGTTCTTACACATTTGGACCAATGGATTTCCATGACTTTTCTATGAATTTTCCATGACTTTCCCAGGACTTTAAACCAAATTTCCATGACCAAACTGAAATCTCAGTATAAACATGAACAATTTAGAAAATGTTGCGTATCGAGAGCGTACGCCGGCTTATATGTGTTATATGTTATTAGTGTCTTTCTTTAAAAAACATTAATTATTTCAAACTCGGCGTGAATGAACATCTGATTATAACACATTTCCATGACTTTTCCAAAACATTTATGATTTAAGTTTTTTTCCATGACATTTCCAGGCCTGGAAATGACCATTTTAAAATGCCATGACTTTTCCAGCGTTTCCATGACCGTACGAAACCCTGTAAAAATCATAATGAATGCACACGGCCTTACCTTTGTGACATGATCTTGTACGCGTCAGGCAGGTAACACCGCGTGTTCTCCATCTGTGCCGGGTCTGCGTCACAGATCTTGTCATCGGTGCGGCCGTAGTTGGCGCTCTCGATCATGATGACGTCCGTGCCCGGGCAGCGCAGCTCGATGGGATAGCTCTCGCACGAGAGCTCCCTCCTCACCACCGCCATGGGGACAGGTGCTCGACTGAAGGCTGCAGAGGGGAAGAAAAGAAACGTCATGTAAGTAGGAGGTATTCAGATGCCTTCCCTTTCTGCTTTGGTTAACGGGTCTCTGCTCTGAAGCGTGAAAAAACAGGAGCTTGGCTGAGACCTGAATACACAATTAAAAACCTGTAATCAAAAGGTCTGACATTGAGACATATGAGAAGAGGTCGTCCACCCCGGTCGATAGAGTGTGGGCGGACAAGACGCTGGCGGTTTGGAGTGGGAGGATGAGCAATATCACAGGGGTCCACGAGAGGCCAGGAGTCGAGAAAAGAGAATGTGAGATTGACACAGATCAAAGAGAAGAAACAGACACTGTTTGCGTTTGGCGGTGAGGAAATTAAAATGCATTAAATGGGCATCCAACAGAGAAATGAAAGACAATGAGAAACAGATCAGAGCGGGGATCAACATCATCAACATAGCCTTCCAGACCAGCATGTATGAATCCTAGGGGACGCTACATTCTTTCGTCTTTCAAGGCGATATGATGCACTTGGTTTAAGCGCGCGGAGGCAGGAGGCAGAGGGTCAGAAGGTGCTCGTTGCCTCGAGCCAAAGCTTAGATTCTGTCTGGCTAAAATTGGCCGTTTACCGCAGAGCCAAAATGGCCAGGAGTACTCGAGTGACCGAGCGGCGGCGGTTCGGAGGTTGCTATTTTTCTTCTCCTCGACACGGACGCACGCGCAGACGCCCACGCGCGTCTGCGAAAGGCACACGCTCGCACACAGGCGAGCGTGAGCACCGCAGGCTGGAGGAGTTCTGTGTTTACAGCGAGAATAAAAAATGAGCGAGAAGCGTAAACATTGGCCTGAGTGACTGTAGGAGGACTGAGGAAGTTATAGATTTTTGGATAAACATCCCTTCGGAGAAGCCACCACGAGACGACGAGCGGCCGGGATATTCGTCAGGGAGGACGGACGGACGGGGAGAAAGACTCCAAGTCGTGAGAATAACTGTGATATCCACTTAAATCAGTATTATGACGAACTGTAACATTTACCTTGGTAAGCAAAGATTCTCTGGGACTATCGTGAATTCAGTGAGTGAGAAAAACATCAATTTAAGCTCCAAGCACTTTTATTCTGAGCTTTAGACCCCACCTCAATGGGATGACCATTTGTCATCCTGGTCAGGACAACTAGGACCTCAATTTGAAATTATTTGGTTGCAAGCATATATGCAATCATCGTATATGACATGGTTGTCATTCAGGTGACTATTTGGAATAAAACCACACAAAGAATGTAAGCTTGACCCCAAAGTGTCTCTCTACAGAGCATTACAGCATATTGCACCTTCACTGTTTTACGGTACACACTCTTTGCCATTTTCATTTCTTCAACTCTTCCAGGTACCGCTGCATATCTTTCTTTAAAGATGAACCAAAAAACGTGATATAAATCACAAAGACACGCGGAGAGCTGAAAAAACAAAAGAAGCCCCTCATTATCTCGTCTTTTCATTGTGTCTCATATAGCCTCCAGATACCAACACAGTGAAGCACACTTACCATGGAAACATCACAAATTTGGCGTAATTGTATTCATTCATGTGATGAAAGCCATCAATTATCTTCCTCTTAATGGGAAGATGCATTTCGCCCCCCTGAAAAGTTCTAGTATGGAAGTGCAGAGAAAGGATAACATAAGTTGACTTTAGTATTCTCCATTCAGAGTCAATTACTCTTTTGTCATCCTCCTAAATGCACCTTCCAATGTCCCTTTGTGTATTGACGTTCATTCTTTTGAGTGTGGTTTCTCCTTTTGGAGCGCTGCCATCCAAAGTGGAATGACTTCTATTATACAACCGTAGACATTTCAATCTTGATCGTTTTGATCTCTATGATTTCTATTTTAGAAATAATTCTACACCTTGCTACCCTGAAAAGGCAACGGCTCGATACATGACAGCCTCGCCATAGAAAGCATGAAAAAAACCTTGCATGACGTTGTCAACACGGGCACCAGCAATCCCCTAATGTAAGCGAGTAAATACATGCCAATGGTGTCTCGGATTACCCGCCTAGTCAACAACTGTAGTGTAATTACATTTGTGCCCGGAGGCGGTGATTGATAGGGCTCATATTCCCCGGCTGCCGGAGCCAGCATCCTGCCCCCCTCGCCATCTACCTGTGCACATCACTGACAGAGCTATCGGAATCCAAATAGTCTTATTGAAAGTACATTCTCTTATCTCAGGCCGATGTTCTATTCACTTTATCTCTCCCCCCTCCTCTCCCTCTCCCGCTAATACCGAAGAGGAGCATTCACATGCAGAGCGTATCTCTTTCTTCTCCACTCTGCAGATTCTCCCTGGATAATTCCTCCGCGTGCTCTGCAGAATATGGGGGAAAAGAAGCAGTTTGGGGAAAAGCCAACTGTCAGGGTCACGCCGGATACTTCCATTACGGTCGCGCCACAGAGCGGAGATTCTACTCACGATGCTTACAAATGACACGACTCGCGAATGAATAGTTAGAAAAATGCAATTACTCACCAAAAAGGGCAACAGAAAGGTCAGGGAGAAAAATGGTCATTTGGAAAATGTCGATCCCCCGCAGAGCATTTAAAAAACATTTGGAGCGGGGAATGCTTTGGAGTTTCGATTGTGGCTGTGTTAATAGTAACAACATAGACAGCAGTATAGCGAGAAGGACAAAAAATGTTGCGGCTAAAAAAACAGAGCTTATTCTTTGGTCGCTGACACCTTTCCGAATCACCGAGCATTGAAGTGCAGACGGGGCAGAGAAAGAATGACATTTAAAAGTCATCATTAGTAACAAAACAGAGGCCTGAGGGGGCTTGTATTTTCATTTCATCTCCCAAGAAAATGTGTCAGGGACAAGGAGTTAAGGTCAACCAGCGCAGATTATTACAACGAGCCGATCTAAATGAGTCTCCATCACGGGGATAAACAGATGTCGGGGACATGCGACGGCCCTCAACAACGTGGCTTCAGATCACTTTCAGACTACAGCTGAAGAGCGTAAGCGCAGACACAGCAGCTAATTTCCCAATAAATAATAATGCTCCCCCTGCAATTAGGCAGCTGGATAGTCTGGCAAAGCGCCAAATGCGTTGCCAGTAAAGGAGGCACAAAATGTTTAGGCTGTTAATATGCGAGGATGGAATATGTTATCCTTTAAGAAGGAGGCCCCGTCTCTGCAGTGGATGATACAGAGAGGAGAAGTTCCTGCGTATGTGCAAGAGGGGGTTGCATTCAAATGAACTCTGACTTTATTGAACTAATGTAAGATAGATGGAAGGGAGCCGATTCAACAGATCAAGTGTCTCTTCTCCCACTGAGGATCTCTGGATGGGCCCGGCCCCCAGAGCTGGTGATTAATTAGTGCGTGAATCTGGATGTCGTTATTTGATTCGCCCGTCACACCCACTTCCTAGTTTGCTCCAAATGACATTTTCTAAGGGAGAAATAAACAAAAGTAATTTGAAGGACTACTTTGAATTTCAACACAGACATAAAAAGTATAGCATTTTTAATAATGCATGAGGGATTATTTATCGTGAAGTGAGAAACAGTTCAGGCAAATTGTTCTCCCAAGTAAATTAGGTTTACATATGGCCAGCGGCGAGTGAAATCTCAACGGCGTTTGTGCAGAATGACAAATTATCCAGGAAGTGAACTGTCGAAGAACTCTGCAGATGGAGCATTTAAAACACCAGCGTCAATAAAACAACATGCGTGCGTCCTCGGTGCGATCCCTCTTGGTCACATGGTCACGGTGGTCAGACAACTATGGACACAAGTTCCACAGCTTCAGAAAGGAGACTAAACGAGGCATTGTGTGCAGCCGGATGACAGATGGTACCTCTGTAACGATGAATCCATAAGCCGACCACGGGAACGATGACATCGTGATAAACCTTTCCAGTCCACTTGATGGCTTTTGACACTTTGACCAACGACGCTGCGGAGCTCAATTAGCATGTCATTATGACAGGAGCCAGATATGCATTCAACGCGCCGAATGAACCGGCCATTTGTTTTGCTTCTACTCGCGTTCACTGACACACATTTGAACACATTAATTGGCAACACACCACGCACTTGCAAATTCCAGCAGAGGGGAAAGACTGATGGTGTGTTTTTTGCCGGGCAGCCAACGTGTAAATGCCAGTTTCAACCCGTCAGTCAAACTGCCCATGAAGCCTGGAGGGAAATTAGCTCTTAGTGTTAACAAATTAGTTCAGAGGGAGGAGCAGATGCAGCGCAGTCCTACTAGACTGCTGCGGCACACTGGAGCAACATGCGGAATATGTGAGCTGTTATTTTGTTTTTGGGGGGGTGGGGGGAGTTTATGAGAAGCTGCATGCAACCATCTAGCTGATGAAATTACAGAGTCGCGGTGTATTGCTTTTTTCTCTCCTACGCCAACGGTGTATCGACACCGTGAGAGTTAATACCTGTGAAAGTTAATAAATTGGTCGTTAGAGGGAGGGAAATCTGCCGAGCACAGCAGCCTCCTTCCCGCCCCCCCGCGATGTGCTTCCACGAGACAGTAACCTCATGTTTGCGTACAAACAAGTAACAAACACCAGTGCCATGCCATCACTCCATAAAGGCTTGATTCACATGCCCAGAACACAGGGGTGAAGTGTCTTTCCATCCAGCAAGCACTTTCATTGAATTAATCACTACTTCAATTCATTAAGTGTATAGCCGTGGCAAAAAAAAAAGAAAAGAAAAGAGACAAAATGGGCGGCACGTCTTCCATCAAGGTCTTCAGAGCCACTCGTGTCTGAGGTCAGATCCACTCCAGCTTCCAGCCAGTGATCACAATCAGTGATGTTCAATTAGACTATTTCTTTATTTTTAGATTAGCTGAATTATTTGGAAATTCATCTGAATTAAAGGGATCTTTTGATGGAAAAATAATTCCTGTTACGAGCTGCTTTTAATGGCCAATTCAGAACAAATATTGGTTGTTTACGCTCAGTGTAAACAGAGCAGAGGGGTCAGTCCTGCTTCCTATCCGAGGAGCCGCTTTGTCAGACGGTTCAAGCCGGGGGTGAGTCTGAAGAGGCGGCAGCGGCTTTGTTCAGCTCCCGTGACGTCTGACATCGTTTTGCCATTCCCTCTCCTTTCATCGCGCTCTCCCTCGTCCCTATAACCCGCCCACATGTTCAGGCATCACTCAGGGGAACATCTCAACCAGGACTAATGCACCTTGGCCTTCACCTACTGTACGATGCCTCCCAGGCTAAAATGAACACAAACGCTGTCACACATACACCGAGGAGACACACACACCAACACACACACACACACACACAGACCTCCCAGAGTAGGCATGACTCAACTTGCCCCTAGTAAAACATGGCCTGATTGTAATTGAGGTCAAAGAAAAGAAACAACGGGCCGATTTTCGTCTTCTGTGAGGGGAAAGAGGTCTTTTCCTGACTCTTCTCTCACCACACATCATCAGATAAAATTGCCTAAGAGCACACTGGAGGCAATAGCTTGGCTAAATTTAGCATTGCAAACTGGGAACTGCAGCGCTACCTCTCAGGAAACTGAGGTTGTTCAGCCTCCAGACAAGGAAAACACTGGAGTACAGGGGCCGCCGCATTCAATATTTAATAAAAACATGCACGCTTTCTAAAACATCCTGAGGGAACTATGTTGGTGTTAAATTGCTGATACTTCTTTTAGATTTCACAGCTCGACACTTATGTGTATGCCATGGTGGATTTTTCAAAAAGGTACCACCTCCTTATATCCGTGTTCAAATGGGAAACAAAAAAAGTAAATGGCTGATATTATTTCTTTCTAGATAATAAGATAAGATAAGATAGGATAGTCCTTTATTAGTCCCTCAGTGGGGAAATTACAGGGTCACAGTAGCATTGCTCACAAGTGAATAAAAACAAATAATAAAATAGAAACAAGTAATAGAAATAATAGAAATAAGCATTATTAAAAAAACAGTAGAATATTAATGTACAGACTGAATAGAACAGTATATATAAACAAAAGTACTTAAACATATTGCACATGATATTGCACCAAGTGATAAAGTATAATACAATATTCTAGCAAGCTTTGCATTATTGTTTGTCGAACTAATATACTTGAGGTGGTGGGAACTCTATGATATTCGACCAGGGGGCTCATTGTGTACATTTGTAAATCATCTGACTCCTGGGAATTTCCAAAAGCCTCCATGCAAGCTTCCCAATGTGGTGGGGAAGTTTAGATCCTTAGAGTAAAAGTAGAAATACCTCGATGTTAAAAGGCTGCATTACAAATAAAGCTTCTGCATTTACAATGTTACCAGATGTAGACACATACCAGTGCTACAAGCACAATGTACATGAGAGTATTACTGATACATCAACATGTAAGCTGCATTTTGATATTTATAAAGAAGAAAAAACGTATGAATACAGATGGGCATTTAATCTATAGCAACTTATCACGCTCGTGTTTTTTCTTACATTGAAATTGATGCTTTGGTGTCAAATATTGATCTTTAATGTAACTACTAATTTGCTGTTTAATGAACATCAATATTTTTGTTATAGTTGAGTAGAATTTAAATGTAGCATTCCATGGAAATAACCATGTAAAGTATGAGTACCTTCACATTCTGCCAGATGTGCTTTTGTTTTGTTTTTTGTGCCTTTACTGTGAAAAGCATCATACACAAATCAGTTTTTATAAAACTGCTTCAAGGAAAATTCAACTTATTTGCTTGTAACCCCTTTAATAAATCCTTTTTTTTCTTTGCATACATTTGAAATAATGATCTACTTCAGTTTGTCCTCATCGAGCAGGTTACACACTCATATACAGATGGAGAGTTTACCTCCACATGCCTTTCTTTACTGAAAGCACGTATTACCATAGCAACATCAAATACTAAACATGCTCTAGGAGCACCTTTCACACAAAATACAGCACAGGGCGATGAGAGAACACCTGGAAAATGCTTTACCTTGTAATGAATAGGAAACACGGCTCTTTCGCTGTGTGAATGGATCCCAGGGGCTTAGCTCATTATAGTGGTATTAATAGTACAATGGCGAGTGCAAATGGAGCTGAACCCCAGCGCTAACGTACCGGCCACCAGGTTACTTACCACCATCACACGCAAACCAATAACAACACGAGGTGTGCCGGTTGATCAGGGCGAGTAAAGCACTTAATCTGACACGTCACGCAATCGTACAGACAAAAACAAGTGGTTTTCAACTTGAAAAAAAGTGACATGATTTACATAAAACAGCGCATTGGTTGTTGATGACATCTTAACACATTTTCTTTTCCATTTCTCACCACTTGAAGACAAAAACAGGAAGTTTACGCTTTTCCAGCATTCTACTTCATCTAAGTATCCTCATAGAGGTACGATTTATTACATTCTGTTGATTTGTTTTCTGTAGCAGAGCACATTTGGAAATTAACCTAAGACAGTTCTCTTTCCCACATTCCTGCTTGTAGAAAGTTTACTGCAGTGTAATATCCGAGGGGCAAAAAGCATGAATTAATACCAAATCAAGCTCAGCGCTGTAATGTTTGCCTTCATAATGAAGAACAAGAAATTATTTAAATTAAAATGTGATTTCATGCATATGCATCCGTTGTTTTATTATTTATTCAAGACATATTTGTCTCAGTGCAGCCACGTTCATAAAATCAAGCAGTGGGTA
This sequence comes from Liparis tanakae, assembly GCA_036178185.1. NCBI lineage: Eukaryota > Metazoa > Chordata > Actinopteri > Perciformes > Liparidae > Liparis > Liparis tanakae. The sequence goes on along the minus strand of CM070111.1, from coordinate 8,583,681 downwards.
TTAAACATAATGTCACTCCTACTTCAGTGTAATTGCTGATATTTTCATGCAACCAGTAACACAAAAACAAGTTTAATCCTCGAAAGGTACAATTCAAAAGGCATCTGAATGAGTACAGATGCCAGTGAGAGGAGGGGAAGCGGTTGGGGGTTGGGTGGGGGGGGGTTGTGCCCTATATACAGTATACCGGCTCTAAAGGGTGTCGCAATCTCGTATGCCGGGTGGCATCAGCAGATTAAGGGCTGTTTACATCTGTACTTAAAGTAACTGCAAGCTGTTTCTTTCCTTTTGTGACTTCCCTTGTGGTTTGTTCATCCTTACATGTGCGATGGCCCACTTTAATACAACATCCATTGGGTTGGGGGCTGTGTCCCGAGGGACAGATTTCTATCGGGCGAACACACCTACGCGGAGCACCATTCAAGGATGATGATTTAAAAAGAAGGCGCCCTTCTTGCTCAGTTTCACCTCCTTTTTCCTGAGCTACAAAATGACTAGGTAGCTATACCTCTGATTCAGTCATATACTAATCCCTCCCAGCCTGTCCTACAGGATAGTGCAGGCCCCCTCATAGGTCATTTCACTGGTTCATACCGTACATCTAAGGAGGCAATTGACCCTTTGTGAAGTTCCAGTGGTACTCTGTGAAGCAGGCAGAGTTGCCATGGAGAGATAATAAAAGATAGAAGCTAAAGCACAGAAAAGAAAAGTGAACCACCGAATCACCTGTAGATAGAGACAGAAGACAATTAAATTAAGAAACAACTGTGTTCCTGTAAAGCCGGTTTTGTCTTTATTCACTGTAGAAAACATTAAAAGCAGGTGTATACAGTCCGTATACCTCCGCTAGCTTGCTTAGCACAGATGTGCTCACACTAGTTAATATTGGGCTTGCATACTTTTTTATGTAGAAACATTTTAAAAACTGAAATCTACTTCTAACCTCTTCAGGTAACCAGTATCATCATAGCACAACGTTTGACCATGACTAGTTTAGAAGTGATTGCATTAGAGTACAATAGGATAAGCGGTATTGATAATGGATGCATTAGAGTACACCCGACCAATGCTACGCTACCAGTCTGCTTCTGAGGGGCTGGACTCAGGGGTCAATTTTGAGAGCTTTGAGCAATGCTCAATAGTGGGCATTGGCACCTAGTTAACCACGCAGGAAAGAGGAAGGGGAGTGTGTGGTGAAGGAAATAGAGCAAAGGTGGATCTTTTAAAAGAAAAGCAAAAGTGAACAAAAAGAAAGCAGGTAAAAATAAAAATAAAAGGGTGAAAGTGCTGCTGAAATGTGCCTGGTTGGCTACGCTACATCTGGGACACACACAGCTAGAATGATCTCCTTTGATCGTCTTTCTTTCCGTCTTCAACGTGACAGGTATCAGACGGGTTTAGCGCCTGAGATAATGAGCTCTGAATATGTATGAAGCGACATCTACATGTACCCACGCAACTCTTACCATGTGGCATATTGGACTCTGACAACAAGCACAAGAAGCATGAAATGGGGAGGATTGCAACATTTTTTTGTCAAAACATGCCATATGTTTTCACACAACCAGATTCAGAGCTGTAAAGCGTGCCACAGTGGCACATTGACCTAAAAAAACCAGCTGTATTACTGAGAAGCTTCAGAGGTTGTGTGCGGTTTAAGACTGCTGCTAAGCATTCAGACTTCAACCATATGGGGCCAACACTTCAGTGTCATATGGCCATCGACTGAGTTTCATCGTGTTGTGGAATACAAGCATTGGTGTTCACTCCCTTTACTCACAGGTTGATTGCATGGCTTATGACATTTTAGGATGGGTTGGGCTACCTGTAAATGTCAGTTGGCATGTGACAATACATGTGCTGGAACATCTTCCCTGAAAACCTGTAATTGCTTCAGAGTTGCATGCAGGGTTCTTACACATTTTGAGCAATGGATTTCCATGACTTTTCCATGACTTTAAACCACATTTCCACGACCAGACTGAAATCTCGGTATAAACATGAACAATTTAGAAAATGTTGTGCTTTTTTGAGCGTCTTTCTTAAAAAAAAACACATCAATTATTTTAAAATTGGTGTAGATGAACATGTGAATATAACAACATTTCCATGACTTTTCCCAAACTTTTATGATCTGAGTTTTTTCCATGACTTTTCCAGGCCTGGAAATTACCATTTTAAAATTCCATGACTTTTCCAGGTTTTCCATGACCGTACGAACCCTGTGCATGGACATGATACCTTGATGATAGGAATTCATTATTTGACTTCCTGGTGTTTGCATGTATAGGTGGTAAGAAAACTGTCGCCCTCTATTCCCCATCATGTCTTATGTCAGTGGATGCCAACCTAGGAGTGATGACACATTTAGATGATTGTGAGATTTTCTACAGGATAAGAAAGTGAAAACACCTTTAGGAAGGCCAATGTTGGCTGTGGGCTAACTTTGACATTTTGGATTACGTCATCCTAGATTAGCTATCAGCACTTCTTGTTTGCACTGCACACAGTCCTAATGCTGATCATTCCGGAGGCAAGATCTGAAACTATAAGGAAAGATATGCTAGAACTATCACAAGTTGCACTGCGAGTACATTTAACTTGTGTTTGTCATGGAAAATACAGCAAATGGGCACGAGGGGTTACATCCAGACCTCCCAAGGGTGCCCCCCTGTGATCTTTACCGTGACCCTTTGGCAAAATAGACACCATTGTATAGAGGAACATCTGCAGCGATCCTACGAAGACGACCCATTTAGTCTGATGCCGTTCCTCGCTGTGGAATGACATCGCTCACTCTGCCTCTCCAGTTTCAACCTTTTCCTCAGTCCATCTCGTTGGAGAGAATGGAGAGCATTATCATGGTGAAAAAGGATCTCCTAACCCCCCACTCATCCTCCTCCCCCTCTCCTCCTGCCACCAAATGAGGAGCAGTGATCACGGAAGCAGAATGAGTGTGTGTGTGTGTGTGTGTGTGTGTGTGTGTGTGTGTGTGTGTGTGTGTGTGTGTGTGTGTGTGTGTGTGTGTGTGTGTGTGTGTGAGTGTGCGTGTGTGAGTGCTACCATGCCTTCATATGTGTGGAGAGTGGGAGGCAAGAGGGAGTGCACCACTGGGGAATGTGCACCTGCAATTTTTCTCATTTGACACAGTTGGTCTTTTGTAGGGTCCCAGGCACAGGGGAATGTCTGTGGAAGTTATGGCTCCTGCCCTTTACCCCAACCTCCCGAAAGAAGACATCTTCACGATATACTAGTCTCCATCTCAGTTTGGAAAAGCCTATATGTCAAGAATGTGTGTGTGTGTGTGTGTGGGGGGGGGGGAGTGAGGGGAGTGGGGGGTGGCATATTCAACAGATGACCAGAGAGCAACACATACAGACATCGCATCTTAACTTGAGAGCTACCAGATGTAAATATATGTTGTAACGCACTGCTTCGTAAAGGGAAAATATAAACATAAGACAGCTGTGAAAAAGCACAACAAGCTATTTGGCTGTACATAATATTAATCAAGGTCATATTGGATGCTTAAATGTATTCCTATTTGTGATCATGTTTTTTTCATGAGCTGGGCTGTTGGAAGGAGAAATGTTGGGAGGGCTCTTGAAGTGGTGACTAAGACAGAGGACTCCATACATCTGATGCGATTACACCACCTTCATGTCACGAACATGTCCGTCATGTCAGGCAATATTATTTGAATAGGAAAACAAATGCAAACAAACTGTCCTTCTATGCTCAGTTTGTTCTGAATGTTTAGGTGTTATGGGCTCACTTGTCGTGATCTCAGCAATTAATTTGGCGAGTATAATGTCATCAGAATCAATAGAAATGATGGCAAACAAAAAAAACTAGTAAATACATAAAAATGAATGATCCTTTAAGCTGAGGCTCCCTAAAGTGAGTACTTTAGGGAGTATGCCTGGGAGGGATCCCATCAGTCCATGGCCTGATGCTTCCTCCCCTGTTTCACTGGAGCCAATCAGTGACCCTCAGAGTCCTGCTTCAGAGCATCTGCACGGTACGTGGCTAATAAGGAAGATTTGTGTTTGAACGGGAGGGAGTGTTTCCATGTACCTGTGTGCACATTAGTTACATAACCCACAGTGTATTTCCCATCCTGAGACACGCATGAGGCCCGTCCACTACTCGGCGCTGGCATCCTTCCAACCAAGGAGGCCGACTCAGGAGCTACCATTACTCCTGCGCTATCCATTCCCCACTGGCCTTCCTTTTATTTTAATGAGAGCACAATTAATAAGGAAATGGAACAGCTTCCTTTACAAAGGAACCCTTCTTTTGTCAATGGCTGTATTGAATTCCCCTTCAAGGCCACTGGGCCATATTGGAGGCCATCTCCAGTATCGGCCCACCTCCCCCACACCAACACAGCACTGCCTCTCTCCTGCTCCCTCTCTCGCTTATCCTCGAGGTCTCATGGGCTAATCTGTGCCACAGTATCATTTGATCCCCCGCCCCACCCAACCCCTTTGCTCGAAATAAAGACTTTACAATACTTGGTATTGATTCGCCGAGACAAAATCACCAGTTACTGTGCATGCTTGGTTTATTCAATGACAGGGCTGAGGGAAGAAAGAGCAGGGTCACACACCATCTTGCCCCTAATTGGTTTTCGCTGCATCTGTATAGACTAGTTCTACGCGGATGGTATCAGATCTGCAGGATTCTTTGGCTGCGTACGGATACATTATAATTCACCCGATAGCTTGAGTGCTGCGTAAGAAAAGAAAGATCAAAAAGGTAAAGTATCTAATTAACCCCTTTTTATTTTCGATGATTACCTGTTGGTCAAATGAAGGTGCCATCGGGTCACCCTGGCCTCCGAGTCTGACGAACAAAGGACCCTGTATTCTCCTCTGCAGTGCTCCAATACCTCCAATCGTGCCTGATACATTCAACCCCAGTGACACAGTCTGAAGCAGCAAACAATACAAGACTATAATCAAGATTTACTAACAATGAGCAAATAAAATCTGCAGTCGGTTGTTTAGGTTTTTAAATAATTGTTACAATAATATGGTCGTCATCTGCATGCCTGCTGTTCTAGTGACAGGGTGTGATTATGTCAATTGTTCCATCAGCAGAAAGTGCCAGTTTATTTCATCTGAGGCAACCGAAAAAACGCTTCACTTTTTACTGTTGTGTGGCCACTTAGCAACACCTCACATGAGCTGAAGCGATTTCCCTTCCCTTGAAATAAGATCAGCATGTCTCAATGACACAAAACAATGACACCAACACAACACCTTAATCAATAGGCTTCGCTAGAGGGTTCATAGGGTGTAAATATGATCACATTCTGTAAAAACGAGTCAGATACACAGCGACGTCAATACACCGACCCAACGCCTGAACAATGTTGATAATATATGCAATCCTTCCAAGCGACTCTTCGCTCTGTGCACTGCTGTGCCTCAAGCACGTCGTCTGCATATCCACACTAAAAGCAACATCCACATGTGCAATACCGCCCAAAGTGCTGGCATTGCGTGTACGACATGCAGTTCCATCACAAAGGAATAGCATCCACATGTGTATGTATTCTAGTCCCAATTATCATCAAGAACAGGAATCCTAATGACAGCTTAATGAAATGGGCTTCGCAATATCACTTTGTCCAAAATGTATCTGTGATCCTGGACGGTATACCTAAAGAAGGCAAGAACACACACACACACACACACACACACACACACACACACTAATCTGAATAATTAGCGAATATGCATATTGTAAGGCCTTGAGGCGTGTGCTGCAATCATGTACTGCAGCAGCAACAACAATTCATCATGTGAGCGGGGGGGGGGGGGCTCGACAGCCTCTCTGTGCTTCCCTCACACCGTCCTACCGGTACCCATGATGGAGAAAGCCTGATGGAGGGAACCGAGCTCATGGGGCCAATCCTCACATCACTGTTGTGTCGAATAGGGAAACAAGTCGTTCACGGCTCCGTCAGAATACAAATGTGTCACGCCTGCAAACATGTATGCGGATGCATTGGATTTTTGTGACAGGCGTGGGATTAAAAGCATACGCTCCACGTATAGACGTCCCAATAGGAAGAAAAATTAATTTCATAAATTGAGCAAAAGAAAGGTCACTGCTTTGTCTCTCTGTGTGGGTTGTGCTGGCCCTTCCTGCTCCGCACATTCCACCCACGCCCCAAATTACAGCCTGAGCCCTGCTGCTATGTTGTGTGGGAAACCCTGTGGTATTGCACGCCCACCATGTTTGGGTCACTTAGCGATTCTCTCTCCACGGCGCCAGACACCACAGACGTGCACTACGCACACGCGCACATTATGCGGCCTAATGTAAACTAACATCCACTGCCACTTGACCTCGCTGTCAATATCCATCCTCATTAAACACCATTCGTCCAGCTGCAAGTCCACTTCAAATGGCATCATTCAGCGCTTACTAAATTATGCCGGTGCAACTGTGCTCCGTGAACGGGGGAGTCTAATTCATTTATTTGGACGATATACACAGGTTGCAGTACGGACACCTATAAAACATGCCGCGGTGTTTAACCCCACCCTGCCATTCTTAATGTTGCTGTCATCCATTTCTCTCGGGTTGCAGGTTCTGACAGCAATTTGGCAATGTCTACTCGTGCCATGGGCAGCAAAGGCCATTCTTTTATTCCCCAGATCAAGCAGGTATTGATTTTTCACTCATTATAGAAGAGCATAAAATGAGAAGGGATTTCTGCGAGCCGTGCACACAAAGTGTTACAAGGATAATATAGAAGTGAGAACTGGAATTGAGTGCAGAGAAAAGTGGATCTGAAAGCAAAACATATTTACTTTAAAATTAAAATCAAACAATTCTATTTAAATAAAAAAAGACAAATCAGGACCCGCTAGAACTGCTAGATGGAAAGCTTTCAGAAAGAAGCTCAGAATAAACTGGCATCTGAACGACGACTATGGAGGCCACCCTTAGGGTATAGAATGAGTATTTTTCGTTTTCCTATAACCGCAACACTATTATCTGTTTTCAGGAAGCCTTGTGTGTCCTATGGGAAAAGCATAATCCATTTCCAGGAAAAAGATTTGAGAATAAAAAAAAATATTAGAGCATTAAACCCAGAGAGGTTTTTTTTAAAACATCATCATTATATTAAAGTCAAGGAACACAATTATCTCAACTTTACATTTTGCCGGCAATAAATTGCTTCATCATTTGATTAAAATATGTAGACCTCAAGGCAGAGCATTCTAGCAGTGCTCAAATAAACTCATTTTCAAGCTGCATCGCTGTTGTCTATCTTGCAGATACTTACGACTGAGGGGAATTATGTGAATCCTCATTATCATCACCATCGTGCATAGTGTATATAGTGTATAATGTCCGCACAGATCAAGGGCACTGACCGCTCACCCGGGACGGACTGATGTCAAAAGGCACAATATTTTCCTGCCTGCACCCGTTTAGTACTTTCCTGGCCTTGCCTTGATATTTATGGTCCCAGTATGGGCAGCACAATTCAAGATCCAATCTGAGCGGTGTCGTACACATTTCCAAAACCCCATCCAGTGTGAATGAGGCACACTATCTTGCACAACTAGCATGGAGACACAAACAACACACAAACAAAGGTTGTCAATAGGAGTTGTCAGCGATGCTAGTGTGGGTCTTTCATTAAGGTCCAGGCTGAAATATGACTTTTGGATAGATAGCCGTTAGAGTTGGTACAGATATTCATGGGCCCTGGAGGATGGATTATAAATGGATTATAATGGCTTTGGTGATCCCCTGACATTTCCTCTAGCTTCAACATGAGGTTGACATTTGTGTCTTTAAGTGAAATATCTTAACTATTGGATGGATTACCATACAATCCTGTCCCATGCCCCCCTCAGGATGAATTGTGATCACTATGACGATGCCGGGACTTTTTCTCTTGCAGCATCATCAGATCAAATCTTCTATTCCAAGTATAGCCAGCTGTTTGGTGGTAGTTTCAGATAAATCGTAAGCATGTTAACACCCTAGACCAGGATAATGATGAAACATTAGTTGGTGGAGTAGTTATTAGGTATTGGTTGAAAGTATAGGCTTTCTGTTTACTTTCACCCGAGTGAAACAATATGAATGTAATCCTACCCTTAAATCACCTTCATTAAACACAAAGTTATTCTCTAAAACTCAAACACATATATAAGTTACTACTATCTGCCTCTACATTGTGCTACTGCAAAGTAATGATTGACACCCACCCACTCCAAAGTCCACTTATTTTTAAAGCTTCAAGGGGCATCTCCCAGCCACAACAAAACAGTGCATGCTTCACTGGGCTCTCCAAAGAAATCTCTCCCTCTTTGAAATATGAGCACAAATAAATCATTTGTTTAATTAATTAAGCAAATTAGGCAAATCTAGAGACGCCTTTGCGGATGGAGTTGTTGCCCTGGCACGAGGAGATTAATTAAGTGGATCTGTGTGGGATCAGTGAGAGTGACGTTGGAGTTTAATGCCCTTGTTTTCTTACAGTAGATACAGCTCTACTCAGTATATTGGTGCAGGTACCTCAACGAGAGCAACAGAGTGGCTGTTAGGTGCATGTTGGCTTGGATTCAACTTTGTGGAAGTTCTGCAAGAGGGTAAGGGCACACATGAATGAAAGAGGGAAAGATAAAAGACAGATGATGTCATTTGTATATTATTTCTAAACTCTATCTTAGCCTCTCTTGCAGAATCGCCATTCGACTTTTTTCTGTGCGCTAGAAATCAGGTACGCATCTGCCTCCCTCATCCTTCGTTACATTCCTACCTACTACCCCTCCCCCCACAGCAGGACGATATCTGCTTCCAGGCTTAATGTATGCGCTTGCATCTGACCATGAAAAATATGTCAGACTTCATGCTTTCATCTCTTGGATTGGTCCACGAGCCGTCATCCATTATATCCGCTCCGTCTCAGCTTCCATGTGGTGGTATTAAGTGGAATGAATATTAAATCCTTCCTGGAGCATTTTACATGCACATAAACACATGATTAATGTGCTGCTCGGGCATGGTCAGAGTGTTTGGGACATTGCTTTTTCATTGTTATTCAACAATGACAAGTGTGCGTTTTACTTATTGCTCAACCCAGTGACAGCATCTCTGATTGAACTTTTCCGTTCATCTTGCAAGACATTGTCACTATACACACACACACACACACACACACACACACACACAAAAGATGCATCTCCACCCACACAGCCACAAATCCCCCACCTCTCCTTAAGCTGCATTGTATCATTGACTTTATTTTATCACCCTTGTCCACAAATATTCCCCGTTTTCCTCCGACGAGAGTAAAGGGTCAGGCAGCTGGTTATGTGTCGACATACAAATGAAGGCGAGGAAGGACCGGACGCCGAGCGGCTCCAATTGCAGAGGCTGAACTATCACGGTATGTGCACGCGTGTGCATTTTCATACACACGTGCTGTAATTATTTTGCGAAACTTGGCACGTGTGTCAGAAGAAGTGATATCCCCAGTGTTTGATTCTATTCATGTGAGCATACCGGCGCCTGACTGAATATAGACAAAAGGGACTGTAGATCCCAAAGTAGGACAGCATCCCCCGGGGTACGCATTCCCAACACTCTCAGGGAGAATCACGCACAACGACATTGTGGTGAATATTCCTACTAAAGCGTCCCTAGCTGCAGAACAAGTCACTGGCAACAGCTGCACGTGTCTGCTTAGAGCATCAGGGTTTGTATTGTTCTAAGGAAAACTGACAAATGATTTACTTGGGACGTCAGCCTCTTCATCCGGTGTTCAAACAAGCCCAACATGCTGACATGTGGTTCTTTTAGGCCCTTGGTTACAGCACCAAAAACACATAGCGGCGAGATAGTGTCAGCTGCTTGTCACGGTGGAATCAATGAGCGATTGATTCTCTGGTATGAGGAACAAAGCAGAATGATTGATTTATAGGACTGTGCAGGTGTTTTTGAATGTTTTAGCTCATTTATGACACGTCATGCATGCTTCGCTGCTGTTCATTTTTCCAAACAAGTCACACTCTTCTTAAGATTGATGAATGCTCTTTGCTACCCTTTCATACAATACTGACTAAAAGCATTGGCAGATTGGAGGCTAGAGCGATACCATCACAAATACAGGGAGAGAACCGATCTATGCTTGGAAAAAGAAATGCTGCACACATTTGCACAATATTAGCTTTGTGGAAAAAGGGCTAAACTATGCAAAGACACAACACAATGTAATACCTGCATAGACAAATGTTGCAAAGAAATAGGGCCCATCATTTCACCTCTAGCACTTGGTCCAATCAAATTAAATGTACAGTGATCAATTGCACAAAAAGATAACTTAATTCCCAGCAGAGCAAGAGAAGAGAAAACAACCTTTTATTCAATGTAATGCAATACACAAAAACTAGTATTGACAAGCTCTACCTTGTCCTTACTACTGGTCCTCTCAGGTTGGACTGAGGGCCGACTGGACGCTACACTCACCTCTACTTGTAGTGATATTACATTAGTCGGGGGTAGTTGTTTAGCATGCTCAACTGTAACTTGTTCACATTGTGTTCATGACGTTGATTCATTTTCTGAATGTTTTATCATTCTGTCCAGATCTCCTGCAGCTCGCTTTGCATCTTCCATAACTGAGCTCTCGAGGTGTGCGTCAACGGTGGACACGTTTCAGACACTTCTCCCAGACGTCCATCTCCTTTAAACCACCACACATTAATCCCCCATGACACTTTCTAATTGGCCGAGGCTGACTGTCCTACAGTCAGTGTTTATCCAGCCAATGGACCATTGATGTGCATCAAGTCCCAAGGCGAGCTTAAGTGCTTTTTGTTCCGATGGTGTTGGAGGGGGAATAGATGTCTAGTGAGACGACAGCAGTTAGACCCAGATTCACACGGTTAGGTCTCGAAATGCTTCCACACCGCGGGTTTGACACTGACGGACTGACTGTCGTTAAAACTGACACGTATAAGGAAAGCACAAGAGGACGAACTGAAAGAGAAATGGGGCGAAGGAAATTCTTTTAATAAAACTCAAAATCGACCAGCAGGTGTATGCCCTTAGGTCGCATCATTTAACGACGTCATATTCATACGTCAAAGTTGTTACGTCATATTTGTCGCCCATACCAGGAAGGCCGGTCGGTGAAAGTATTGTCATAGGTTGGGGACCTTTGCCCTAGTGACCACTTATGTCATGGGTGCCGTTTATACAGAAAATGTAATATGTGTTTCTTTCTGGTATCAAAAAAGTGATCAAATAAGTAAGTAAGTTCAAACTAACACCAAAGATGTGTAGTTATTTCACAAACATGTATTTTAATTTCAGCACTACTTTAAAACTGCAACCTCCATTTCTCATGGTCATATTTCTTTGCGTCTCCTCCAATGGTCAATGGAGCCGTCTAAAGAGAAATGCATAACATACTGATGTCCCCTGACCTCTCTCTATTGAACATTAAGGCAAAACTAACGATGCCGGAAAGCTCGCCGTCATTAGCGCTTGATGCTGAACTCAGTTGTCTCAGTCCTGCATAGATATGGCAACATAAAAACTATTTAATTAGCTTGAAATCTCCCATTAATGGTTTTAACCATATCCAATTAACATTGCTATGGGTCATTGCCCCATTCCTGAAACTCTCTATATCCAAACCCTGTTTGATTGTGACCAGTCGCCCAATGAACACAAGCTCTTCCATACAACCACATATCACGATCACACGTTTTTTAATCGGATTTTAAATGACTTCATTTAGAGTGCCTCTGAAACAATTCACAGAAGGCCAAAGGGAAATGCTGCAGCGGTCTCCGTTTAGCGAGAGGTATGAAAAGAGAGTGCTCACAACTTAATCTTGAGCTCTTAATGTGTGAAATGATAAAAAGAAGACTGACTGTGATTCTCAGTGCGATTCTCACTCTACGAAAAAATGAGCCACAAAGCCAAAACGGTGTTAAACGGTATTCTTTGAAATCAAAATGTAGTTCATTTCCTATTCCCAGGAGAGCAGGAGACTGAGACAGGAGGAAGAGGGACAGGACCCCAAAAAGATTGGAAATCTAAGAAGCAAACAAGAGAATGCAAATAAGAAAAGGTGGAGGAAAAAAAATGTCCAGGTTCCAGTTTGAGAAGTTAAAAAACTGCTAAATAGAGCGAGTAGATGGAGACGGCAGAAGAACGTGACAGACATAAGTCAAAGGCTTTTATCTCGTAGAATCTGGCACTTTGATGTCAAAAAGAGGCCATTCTGATCATGCCACAAACTGCAATGGCATGTTGATGTCCCCACATCTGCTCCACACAGACACAAACACACGCGCTGTAACGAGCCACACTCACCCAGAGCGGCTGGTGAGAAGAGGCTGGCGAAGACGAGCAGGCGTGCGGTCCACATGGCCTCCTCCTCTTACCGCCCGCTGCCGACGGTCCCAGTTGAGTTCAGTCTTTTGATAGCAAATGCCCGAACCGGGTGCTTCCTCGATGGCACGGCTCCCTCCACTGCGCCACACTTCCTACAAGACCACACTCTGGTGCAAGATGCCGTCCAAAATCTGTCGGAGGAAAAAAGAAAAAAAACATACATGTTAGCCGAACAGAAGCCTTTCGACCAATGGGAACAATGTGTCTTTTCCAGTAAGAAACACAACAGATGGAGGCACCATGGCTTTATCACCCTCGCGCACAGGCCCTTATGGCATCGGGGGTTTCAAGTCGTCGTAAAGTGACATGATGCAAGATCTCATACCGGGTGAGATCAGCCAAGCACTAAGACAGTGTGCGGACCACAAAATGTGTTTGGGATATTCTGTTGTTTGCTCATCGATGTGTTAACTCTTCCAACTTACCGGCAAATTACCCTCACAGAGACAAGCCGAGGCAATGGAGTGCTGTTTTGGGCAGCCGACTACGTGTGTGTATGGAGCGCATGGTTTTACCCATGGGCTCCAGATTATGTGTATTCCTGCAAGGCCCGATGGTAATTGACATTAAAAAATCTGCAGTGTTTTCCCTTTCCCGTGGGCAGGAACCAAAACTTCACTGCTTGAGTTTTTGCACCCGTGAATGTTTTTGCACAGACTAAGACATGACTACTGAGCACACAGGCACAAAACTGATGTGGATGTGTCATTATTCATAAAATAGTGTGTGAAAATGTGCAACTCCCCATCCCATAAGTAACGTATGAATATAGAAACTGTCGGATGAGGACAAAACTAGGTTGTATCTATATTCTGATGACATTCTCTGATGGGGATGATCCCCATCAAACCCATATGATATTAGGGATAAGTCAGCTTTAATGATTAGGTAATCCAAACCCCGTCATTATCCACCATCAACCGTGATCTCCTACAGGAAACTAATCTCTGCAAAATGATACAAGCCAAAGAGAGCGCCCAGTGCCACCATCCTCTAACCAGGCCGCATCATTGCCCATCAGGCATTCCATACTGCGTTTCACATCATAGGGAGGTAATCCCACTGTAGGACGTCAGAGATGTGGGGTCACGAAAGGTCAAAACATGAATGGGACAAGGCACTGGGGAAGCTGACTGTCATCAACATCTCAAATATACCGAAGCTACATTTTAAATACACTTCTATCTTTTTAATCAGACTTTCCATCCATGCGTGGAGCTATGCTTTCTGT